>CAUYQG010120798.1:0-105377 GCA_963574415.1 Tarsius wallacei | reverse complement strand
AATAGAAAAACAACCTGGACATGGTGGCTCATGCCTGTAATCCCAGGATTTTGCAAGGCAGAGGTGAGAGGATTGCTTGAGTTCAAGACCAGCCTAGGCAACACAGCAAGATCTCATCTCTACAAAAAAATTAAAAAATTAGCCGGGCATGGTGATATGTGCCTGCAGTCTCAGATTCTTGGGAGGCTGAGGTGAAAAGATCTGTTGAACCCAAGAGATCAAGACTGTGATGAGCTGTGATTGTGCCACTGCACTCCAGCTTGAGCAACAGGGTGACACCTCGACTCAAAAACAAAACAAAAACAAAAAACTATGTACATCTGCATTAGATAAGGGGAGGGTGTATGAATGTGTTGGGGTTGAAGAGGCTAACATGCAGAGTCAATGACATATCCTCCAGTTCAACAGAGTATGCAATAAAATACACAATAAAACCTGAGTTAGTTGGCAGCATATTTTCCATTTCATACCCATAACATGAGCCCCTTATTCCACCCCAAAGGAACCAAGAACAACCCTTAGAACCAAGAAACCAGTGATATAACTTCTGGGTCAACCCAGATAGTCTTCCTTGCCAAGACTGTTAGAGAAGTCTGGGTAAACCTCTGCTCAGATCTGCCTATGCTTAGGTGGCTGGATGTGAAGTTTGTTTTGTTCAGTTTGATATGAAACATGACAAAAGTGCAAATCATAAGAATATACCTAGATTGCAAAGTGAGCACAACTGTGTCATGAGCACCCAAATAAAGAAACAGCCCAAAAGTCACCCTTGTTCTCTTTTCAACCACTATGGCCTCACCCAAGATGACAACTATCCTGATTTCAAGAATCATAGATTGTCTGCTATCTGTTTTTGAACTGTATATAATGCAGTGTGCATCATTTGTGCCTGGCTTTTCTCCCTTAATAATGATGTTTAATATCTCACTTCATTTTGATATATTTGTGATTCATTTATTCTCACTAATATAGAGTGCTCTGTTATCTAAATAGGTCATAAATTATTTATCAGTTCCTCTGCTGATTGATGATGGACATTTGGATTTTTTTCCAGATTTGGACTATTACTAAGAATAATATTGGAAGAATTTTTGTACATATCATTTGGTACACATATATAAGAATTTTTGTTGTTAATGTAAGTAAATGTGGAATTGTTGGTCATAATAGTGTACTGCATGTTTGGCTTTTTAAAAATTATTATTATTATTTTATTTTATTTTTTGAGTTGAGATCTTGCTCTGCCACCCAGGCTGGAGGGCAGTAACACAATTACGGCTCACCGCAGCCTCAACCTCGTGGACTCAGCTACCATGCCTGGCCCCATGTTTGACTTTGATCAATAATATTAAAAATTTTTTGCAAAAAAATTTTACAAATTTACATTTCTGTAAGCAGATGAAGCATATGAAGATTTCAGTGATGCCACTTCATAATAAAACACAAACAGTAGTAAATATTATTGATTTTTGCTACTATTTAATTTTATCTATTTTGATTTATAGTAATAGTACTTTTTTGTGGTTTTAAATTAGCATTTCCCCTGTGAGTACAAATTTTGAGCCACTTTTTGTGTTGTATTATCTGCCTTTTTCTTACTGATTTGTGGAAATCATATATTCCCAATGAATTCTTTGCTGTAATATGTATGCAAATACTTTCTTCCTTTCTGTTGAAAATGCACTTACATTTTTACTTGCTTAAAGGTATCTTTGGTCAGTAACAATACTTAATCTCAACGCAGCCCGGTTTGCCATGTTTACTTGGCTTCGTACACATAAGTAGTAGTGATTTGGGGTTCTATTTTAAAAAGATCTTCCTACACCGAGATCATGAATATATTCTTCTATGTTTAATTATTAAGAGATTTATTGTTTTCCCTTTTACATATAATCTATAATCTGGGTAGAATATATTTTTTGTGTGACATAAGGTAGAAATCAAGATTCATAATTTTCCCTATAGATATTTAAATACTCTAGAAATATGTATTTTTTGAAAATTGCAGTGTCACCTTTATCACAATTTAGATGAACATATACAAAGGAGTCTGCTTCTGGACTCTGTTTTGCTCTATTGACATACTTACATGTTCTTGATCTTAATTATTCTTAGATAAATATACAGGTAAAAAGATATTTATTTTGACATTATAGCTTTATAATATGCCTTATTATCTGGCAGTAAAAATCCACTACTTTTGCTCTTCTCCATCAATATTGTGTTACTATTTTGGTTCTTGCATTGTCAGACCAATCAACATGCCAATGTACACCCGCATGCATGGGCACACACGCATAAGCATTCACTTACTAACCGGAATTATGACTGGATTGAATCAAATCTGTAGATAAGTAGGGAGAAGCCTAATATTTTAGAAATATTAAAACTTTCAATCTGTAACCATAGAATATCTCACCATTTTTTAGGTCTTTTCAAATTTTTGTCAGTAATGTTTATAGTTTCCTGAGTAAAAATCTTACAATTTTTTTATCTTTATTTCTAAGAATGTAATATTTTTATGCAATTGTCAAAACATTTAACTTAATTTTCATTTTCTACTTGTTTTGACAAAAATATCCAGTATATTGTATACTTCTGTACAGAGACCTTTTATCTAAAATTTTTGCTGTTAACTTATTGTCTTGAAGTTTTTCCATAGATATTGTTGGATTTTCTATATTTACAGTCATGATTCCCACAAATAATGATAATTTTATTTCTTTGTTTCCAATCCTCATACATTTTGTGTGCTCTTGCCTTTTTTAATGTGAGGATAACTAATACAATGTTATATAGAAGTGGCAATAGAGACTTTTTTTTCTGGTTTCTAATCTCAGTTGGTAAATTTCAGTATTTCATCACAAATTATAATGTTTGCTTTATTTTTTTAATTAAAATGATCTATGTGATCATTAGATCATTAAGATATTCTATATTAGATTGCTAAATGACGTCCCATTATATGGATGCAGCGCAAATTGTGTATTTATTTGCCATTTGATGGATAATTGGGTTGAGATGAACTTTTTTTTACTATTATGACTACTCCAAGGTCATGAATATGTTCTCTTATTTTTAGTTCTAAAAAACTTATTATTATTACATTTAGATGTAAGCCCTTCTGTGGGCATATGTTTCAATTTTCCTGGGTAATCAGTAGGAGAGGATGGCCATAACATAAGTATTTTAAATTAAGAAGATATTACTAATTTTCATTTCCACAAGCAATGCATGTGATTTTCTGTTGTACATTCTCACTAGCACTAGGTATATTTATTTTTAAAATTATTTTTATCGTCCTAGAAAGTATACAGTACGTATAAAAAACAAACACAAAAAATTGTATATGTTAGGATTCTTTTAAAAATGACTTTCTAGAATATCTATTCATAGAAAGAAGATCAATGCTTGCCAGTGGCTGGGGTTGGGAATAGGGGATAGAATGCAAAGCACTGTGAGGAAAATGTTTGGAATAAAGGAAGTATTCACATCATGAATGTAGTGGTGATTACACGACTATTTACATTTGTAAAACTCAGCAAATTGTATACTCAAAATTGCTGAGCATTATTGTGTGTTAATTATTCTGAAAGAAAGATAATTTTAAAAATTCAAATTGTTTGCTACTGGTATACAAAAATGCAATTTTTCAAAATATTGATATGACTTAGTAGTTCTATATATTGTTTTGATAACTTCTTAGCAAATATTTTTTATTAGACAATTATGTCTAGTAAAAATAGTTTCAGATACTGCACTGAACAACTTACATTCCTCATACTGTTAAATCCTCCCAACATCCCTACTTAGTAGACACAGCCTTATACCTCCATTTTATTATATAGTGAAACTAAGGCTGAGCAAATCACCCAAGATTGCAAAGCTAAAAAATGGTAAAATCATTATTTTAATCCAAATAGAAAGACCTAGGAATTGCTCACCTGGCCATGGTCTGTATTGCCTACTGGAAATAGGAGGTGCTGGAAAGTGTCTGAAACAGCCTTTTACCAGAGGGGCCCCTCCTCAGCCACACCCTTGAATGGCACAACATTGTGGTCCATCCCATGGTTTTAAGCCCAGAAGTCCTTCCTCACTCCAGCTCTGATTTGTCTCATTGCCATTCCCACTGGTTCCACCCATGCCTGACTCAAACCGTCCACTGACTCCCAGTGCACTTGAAATAGAATACAAACTGCCATTACACACAGGGCTCAAATAAAAGAACTCCTGCCTGCCTTCCGCATCTCTCCTCCTACCACTCTTATTTTTATCTGCAAGGTCTCGGCTACCCTGGTGTCTTTCTCTGGGCAAATGCAGCCGGCTTTTTAATACTGCACGACTTTGGTACTTGCTATAATGACTCTTTAAAAATTCCTCACCAATGACTTAGGATGATTGGCTCTTTTTCATCATTCAAGTGTCAATACCTATTCATTTTCCTCTATTTTTTGCCTTTTTAATGATAATTATTTGGAATTATTTTATTCATTTTATTGTTTATTCACTGGATTTCCCCTGCTGTGACATTTACCTGCATTAGAATCACCTTTACTTGTCTCCATCCCCCTACTGAGAGATGTGTTTTTTGGTTTGTTTTTTTTTTGGCTATCATTATATCTGTAGCATCAGCAGAATGTCTAGCACAGAGCAGGTGCCATCCGTACATATAATGTTGGATCATCTCAACCTTCTTTTGGCATGGGTAGCGTTATTTTTTAAAATTCCAGGGTTGAAGCTCAGGTCTATTTGACCAGACAGGTGTTTTCACCTGTTCCACACTGCCATCAGTGAGGACAACACATGCAGCTTTCTGGTTCCTGTACCTCCCTTATTGGTAAGTCAATCTTACTGACAAATATTGAGCAGGTGTGCATTCCAATGGACTTGCCATTGGTCAGGCTCAGCAGGACTCCTAGAAAAACCTGCACATCCTGCTTCTGCTTCAGATGTAAATCTCCCTGCTGTTCATGAGTTGTGCTGCCTTCCCCACTGTCTGCTTAGGGACAGGACTGGGCTAGCCAGGTTGTCAGGTAATGGAAAGTGGGTTTTAGGGCAGCCTGCAGAAGTTTAGGGGAACCAGAGATCACTTCCAACCTTTTGGTGGGCATTTTGGCTGGATCTAGAAACCAAATTGACACAAGGCAGATTAACAAGAGAAAAACATCCAGATTTTGTTAGTTTTGCATGTACATTGGGGATCTTCACAAGACAGTGCAGTCTGAAGAAGTGGCAAGAACAAGATGCTTTTATAGTTTTGAAATGAAAAATAAAATCCTAAGCCCCCAACCGACTAAACAAAGCCCCTCTTGACCAAGAGAACTCCAGAGAAACCTGAGGAACCTTAAGAACCAAGTCTCTGGTTGTGACAGAACAGGAGGTCAGACACACCTTGTTCTACCCTCTCCCATTTGTGCTTTAGATACACAAACAGACCAGAATTACTGTTAAAACTGAGATCATAAGACTGACAGAATTTGCCAAATTACAGACAGGACCCAAGGCCATCCCAGGCAAGGGTTAAGTCATGTACCTCTATGCTTAAATAATAAACTATGTTTCAACTGCCACAAGGTTTTTATTTTTTTCCAGCAGCTAAACAAGCACTGACCTCCAGATAAACAATATTAAAACAATTCGTGGTTCATCCACCACCAGTCACTGACTAAGGTAACTTCTGTTCCGCTAGGCATATCTACAGCTTTGATCAGGCAAGAGACTGGTTAAGGTGACTTTCTTCTGATAAGAAGACCACCAACCATGGACTGGTTCTGGCTACTTTACAGAGGCTCCACACCAAGTGCCTTCATGTCCCTGCTTCACCTTTTGATGGATAAAGCCTAACTAAACACATTTAAATGTTAAGTCTCCACCCTAAAGTGAACATGGGGTGTATATGTTACATGCATGTTTGTTCGGTATGCACACATTGGGACCACCTTCATGAATATTCATAGATCCTTCTATAACTTGTTGAATATGTATGTTTAGCCAACACATTCAGCTTAAATTCCTGTCTTAACCCTCCCTGCCTCAAAGTGCCTGTGTTTAGGTCAGAGGCTATGCTTCCCAGCAGGTCAGATAACCACTTTGCAGGCTGTACACCTATATAAGAAATAAAGTCTCCTCTGTAAATGTATGAATTTATGATTTTTTATGTTAACACTTTTTATTTTTTTATTTTTTATTTTTTATCTTTTTTTTGAGTTGGAGTCTCACTCTTGTCACCCAGACTGGAGTGCAGTGGCCGCTCCCGGCCACCGCAGCCTGGACCTGCTGGGCTCTGGCGATCCTTCCGCCTCAGCCTTCCAAGTAGCTGGAACTACAGGCATGCGCTACCACGCCCGGCTAATTTTTTGATTTATTGTAGAGATGAGGTCTCGCCAAGGCGGGTCTCGAACCTGCGGGCTCAGGCAATCCACTCACCTCAGTCTCCCAAGGTGCGGGATTACAGGCTGAGCCACCGAGCCCCGCTATGTTAACACTTTTTAAACAAAGAACAATATATCTGAGAAGAAATGACAGTACAAAGGGGTTCTGGCTAAGGGCAGTACATTTCTAGGAGAGTCACTAGGGAATATATGGGGGTGTAAAAGTAATGAAAGGAAAGGGTTACTTCAGTAAGTATATTTATTCAAGTCCATTGCAGCTCCAATGCCCAGTCTCATTATAAGGGCTATTTTCTCATCCTGGCATGGGGAGGGTTTCCCTCTCAGAGGAATCTTTATGGCTTGCTGCGTGCAGAAAGAGACAGGTCAGCTTGCCCTTTCTGAAACTATAATTTCTCCAATGTTTCCAACTGGAAATAATCAGTATACCAATCTGGCATATTTGGAGATGGTGCATCCGTTCCTCCTGCAGAGGCCTGTATTTGAAGTGCTGGCTGTTGCTGCCCATGCCTCGGTTGTCCTTCTGGCATCCACCCAAAGCTGCAAGGGAGCTTGCCTCTTACCCCTGCTCAGAAGTCCCTGGGCTGGCTCTGCTTCCTGACCAGGTTGGCCTTGAGCAGGTACAAAAAGAGGTGAGGTCTTCACCTTATCCCCCAGGCTTGGACCCTGACCCTGGGAGCTCTGTATAGAAACAGCCACTAATGTGCAATATGGAGGCCTGGAAAAGACCAGGAGGACATGGGCCTCCTCTGCTCAGTTTCCCAAGCCAGCTTCAGGAGATGTGCCTGAAGGTCATTATCCAGATGGTGACAACCACAGGCTGAGCCAGATGAAAAGACAGCTTCATGACGGCATACTGACAGGCAGCCTGGGACTTCACTGGAGGCAGGGCCTGGGTGGGGCACCACACACAGTAGGCTCCATGTTCCTCTAGATGTCTTTCAGGCAGTAGCCAAGCACACTTGGACACTAGAAGAAGAGACTACCACGGAATCCCTCCTTGGAAAAGTTGCTCTTCAGGGGTATGGCATGTCCTGGTGGCGCTCATGCTGCACTGACCACATCAGGCAGCAGGATGACCAGACAGTAGGCCAAAGGACAAGCATGTGGGCCCCCTGCTTTGCAGAATTGCCCCAGCCACGCTGCAGGTATAGACACAGCCTGCACCTGCTGCCAGGAAGCTCCTTCTGAACTCCCTGTGCCTTTCATGGGCACAGAATACCCTGACGCTGTCCGTTTTCCACCAGAAATTCCCTTCCAGGGAAGCTGGCTTACTCATGTGACCTCAGCCTTGAGTGACAGAAGGATCCCTTCACTGCAAACTCCCTTTCCCTGATTGAAATTCTCCTCGGTCTGCAAAAATCAATTCAAATGCTGTCTCCTTCATGGATTCTTCCCTGATATGTGTTCTCCCATTTTGAATAAATTATTTCTTCCTCTTGGCTCCATCATACTTTATAACATTTTTACGGATCCTTCTTTTCTGACAGTGTGTCATTACCATCTGTGGACATCTATTAGCTCCCCAGAAGATTAAATAAACCACCCACATCTAGGAATTATCTTCTTCTCATCTTTGCCCCTTCCCTGTTATCCAGCAAAAAAACTATTTATTCCCAGTGCCTAGCACAAGAATGGCACATAGTAGATGCTCGGGGAGTTGAATTTGTTGAATGATTAACAGATAGGAGAGAAAAAACAAAGGCATACAGAGCTTAAGAGACAAATAACAAATGCCATAGGACATGCACTTAGGCCTCCTGACTCTAAGTCAGGTGCTCTCTTTAACAAAAGATAATCCACTTAAAATTCCCATTATCATTTTAAAACCAGAGTCATTTTCTTGAGATCCCTTCATCATTAGCAACCATGATTTGTTTGTTTTTGTCGATCCCCCTAAGGCATTGCTGCTCCCCTTTGAAGACTGATTATCAAGGCTTGAGATGGGCTTTCCACCTGCCCCAGCTGTGTGCTTTGTTTCTGCGAATGGGACTCAGGAACCCAGTTACTGATCCCTCCGGTGATCCGAGGGATTGGGCAAAGAGAGGACCCTGATGTTCGTCACTCTCAAGCATCTGGGCCCAATATTAATGTTCTCTATTCTTGTATAACATGAACATGGTTGAGAGACACCATGACAAACTCTCACCAACAACCCATTGCCCCTACCTAGTGTGCTCATGAATGCACATGTGCACACACACACATACTTGTTCCTTGAATTGGCAACTGCTCCTTGAATTGGCTTCCAGAATGCCTTTCCAAGCCTGTCACTAATATACTTCATAAAGAAATGTGTAAAGATGAAAATTATTAAAATTCCCCATCATCATAGCTTTATCAAAGTTCCTCCTAGTTGTACAAGTAAATACATTCCAAAGAAGGAGCTCTCACCTGGGAGGAAGACCCACCGGGGGGTCTGGGTGTGCCTGCATATCAAGCAGGTTGTACATCCATTTTTGAAACCATGATTCAGGCCTGTCCAGTTCCCCACGCCCAGCTGTAGCTCATCCCTATTACATACTAGTTATGCCAACCTGAGACGACTACCTAATCTCTTCTGTCCTCGGTGTCATCACCTCTAAAGAGAAGTATCCACCTGCCCAGGGCTATCCTGGCATATACCGTTAACACAGGACGTGTTACAGCTCCCCCAACCCCTCCTGAATTGCTCCTTATTGAGATAATTCCCAAGAGCACCAGAGTGTGAGATAGCCAAGACCCCTCATGACCTGTAAGTTGAGAACTGAGAGTGAAGATGAGGCCAACCTGTCCTCTTGGGTTTAGAATCATTCTTAATCACGACCTGGAGTCCAGCTACCACCTCCTGCTGTGGTTCAAGGTAATATAAATGAATCTCTCTCAGACAAGAAGCAATTTCATATAAATTTAAGATTTTTGCCTCTAAAAGTTCATCTTGGCCTGGAGATAAGCATCTGAGTCAATTTAATATCTTCCTTTGAACATATGATGATTTTGGTTCCAAACATGTCTCCACAGCTTTCTCTGTCTCTAAAGAGAAACGGACCAAAGGTCTTGCATTGGAACTGTTACACATCAGATCTAGCCACCCCATGTGGAGCAGGGCTCTGTGCCAGGCCCATGCAGAGTCCATGATCTTGGAGATTGCATTTAGATTTTAGACTCAATTGAGTGAAAGATGGCACCATGTTTTGCCACATTTGTGTGTTAATATTTTAAAGCCCATTTCCTTGACTCCACCTTCCTTAGTAAAAATGAGACCTTTATCATTTCTCATTTGGATCATTCAAGTCACCCCTCAGTGGGGCCTCCCCGCCTCTGGCTTCATTCTATCCACACCATCCTTCATAGAATACCAGCTCAACCCCTCTAAGATGTAAATCCTCTTCTGACACGTTCTGCACTGCCTGCAGAATCCAGTCCTTCTGGAGACATCCTCTAAGCAGAGGACAAGAAGCTTGGTTAGTTCAGCCCATCCCATGCTTCTCACAGCTCAGCAGATTTTTCCCCCAGCACTGCCTTTCCTTTCCTGCGTCTGTCCCTGCTCTTCAGGTAAGAATGCATGCGCAGGGCCTCACATCCATGCTCTTCTTTCCTTCATGTTGCCTGCCTTCATCACCTACTCAGCGAATTTCCACATATGCTTTAAGGCCAGCTCAAGTGTCACCTGCCAGAAGCTTCCCCCAGCACCTCCCACACCCTCTAGGCACCACAGAAGCTTCTTCCCCATTTCCACTATGCTTTGCCCATCCCTTCACCACAGGCCTTGACATGAACAAGCAGATCCTGCAAGGCAGGAGCCCGTGAGTTCCTCTAGCTGTTGTATGAGGCATAACATTGTTCACTCTTCAAACTGCAGGGGAACTTAGAGGTGAATTGTGTCAAGATCTTTATTTCCCAGATTAAGAAACTACGACCCGTCTATTTATTTATTCTTATATTCATTCACCAGTTGAACTTTCATATGCTATATATTTATTAAGAACTTACTATGTGGCTGCCTGTCAGTGTTGGAGACACAGGCTTGAATACGACAGGCAAATCCCAGCTCTCACTATGCTAGCGATCTGGAAGCAATGGTGAGGGGTGGGAGATAAGTGGATGAAGAGTCACATACTCCTACTTTATAGTAATAATTGCTGTGAAAAAACAACACAGTGATGAGATAGAAAATGCCTGGGTTTGGAGTGACATGAGTCTTCTGAGTACCGGTGGTCAAGAAAGGGCTCTCTCTATTGCTGTGATCTTGCAGCTGAGATCTAACATTGAAGAGGTTCAGTCACCGGAAGCAAGGGAATAGCATTCTCCAAAAAAGACCCACAAGTACATAGGTCCTGAGGGTGGGGTGGGGGGCTTGGCATGTTCTAAGAGGCTGGAGAATCATCAGTGAAAGGGATAGAGGCAAGCAGAGGGAAGAGAGAGCAAGGCCAGACTACAGAGGGCCTTGTAGACCATGGTAAGGATTTTTACTTTACCATCAAATCAACTGAAAGGCAATGTCTTTGAAGAGTTTTCCATGGGAGAGTGAAGCATCTGATAATTTTTTTTTTTAATTATACAAATTTAGGAAAAGATCATTGCTCAGTCATGGTTAAAAGTAGCCTTTAGAACTAATTTTCCTGCTTAGCCGATCATGAGTGCACTCCTCAGTGGACATACCTTATAAGCTGACTGTCAGTGTCAGGCCCTCCACTCAGAAATGCAGCCAATCAGGCCTGGAATGACTTCACTAAGTGACCTCCCCGTACCAGACAGTGACAACCGTCTCACTGAAGTAGCCCTGCTTTTGTGGATGACGGCACCCTTCTTTCATAGCAATGGACACCTTTGTAAGATCAGCACTCACTCTGCTCAGAGAGACTGTGCCTGACTAGCATAGCTCTCCCTTACTGCAGTCGGTAGTATATTCAACTTCCTTCTGTTATTTCAGTGAATGTTGCCTTAGTGTTCCTTTGACAGTTCTGAAACTTTCTCCCAGATTGTTCTGAAGTCCTTGAATTTGTAACCAAACAAGTCTTCATATAAGGCCAGCAGGCTTAAGCCTTTGTAAAGGGTACTTAGCCCTAGACCTTTATTAAGTAATTAAAACTTTGATTTTGAAGTATGCCATTAAATAATTAGACCTAGTTCTATTATTAAAACAGGGTTTCTTAACCTCAACACTAGTAGCTATATGGATTGGAAATTCTTTTTTTGGTCCTGTGTAATGTAGGATGTTTACTGTGTAATGTAGGATGTTTAAAAGCATCCATCCACCAGAATCGAATAACACCCTGTTTTAAATGAAGCTCTGTCAGCTTAGTTGGCAGCTGTTTTCCCCAGCACCTGGGAGGCCCAGACAAAAGAGCACCAGCTGGGAATCCACCAGCATGGGTCTCTTGGAGGGTGGCCTTGCTGGCCTTCAGGAGTAGGATTGTGGGCACGATTTTAATGATACAACCCCAAAGCAAAAGCTTGAAAGTTTTAATAATTTACAGAGGGTACATGGTATGCCTGGAAGTCACACACACGCACGCACGCGCGCGCGCAAGTTAGGAGCAGCAGACAGACAGAGAGAGAAGGGGCCTGATCCAACAGATTTTCTGTGGAGCTTTTATTGGCATGTTTAAAGCAAGCTGGCACAGTTCCAGGAGGTCATACTGTGACTGAGAGGTGGTCCCTTTAATTTTGTGGGCAAGTATCTGAATGGTCCAGGTAAAGGGAGCCCAGGAAAATAGGAAGTTCAGCATGCTAGGTGGAAGAAATACCTCCACGTTTGTTTTATCTCTGGCCAACTGCTGGAGACACTGGGTGCAGTATGGCATTAGAAACTATTTCAAGAAACTATGTCAAACTATGACTGAGCCCTGCTACTGGTATGAGAAAGTGAAAGCTATATCTTAAAATATATGCCAAGGCAGCACAAAATTATAAGCACTTACTACATATCCCCACCCCAAATGAGACAAACAAAAATGTCTCAGGCATGCAAAATGTTTTCTGGGGTATAAAATTGCCCCTGCCTATGAACTGCTGATATAAAGTTATTAGACCTTTTGTTTTGGAGATAAAATATTTGGTAACTTTTTTTATTAACTTGATGTGTTTCTTGCTGTTTGTTCCCTTTTGCTTGTTTCATGTGTTTTTGTTGTGTCTTGAATCATTCTTTTTCTGTTGAGTGTTTAAGAGACTGTTTCAGAGGAATGAATGGAACTGTATTCATTCCATTCCAAGTTGACTGTAAGGGCTAAGGGTCAGAAATTAGACCTGCAACATATTCACTAATAAGCAATTGTTCAAACTTTACTTTGGATTCCCCTATAAAGTCCTCATGAGAGCACTCCTCATCTTATTAATTTGTGAGAGAAAATTCCTAAAAGTCCATATTTTGGAGTTGACAATTATTGAAGTGTTAGTGGCATGACTCCTTCCTATCCTCTCTTTGATTCAGAAACCCAAAACACTATTCACAAGTCCACATTGGTGACTAGCCATAGTGTCTTTTTCTTGATCGTCCTGAGTTTGTTGATATCTGGGGTCAGCAAACTTTCTATAAAGGACCAGAGAGTAAACAGTTTAGTTTTTGTGAGTCATACAAACTCTGGGGCAACTATTCAATTCTGCCTTTGTAGCACAGAGCCAGCTACAGACAATAGACAAACAAATGGTCTGGTTGTGATCCAATTAAACTTTATTTACAAATGCAGGTAGTATGTAGGATGTGACCTGATGGCAGTAATTTGCCTAATCCCTTCCAGGAAAACTTGTGCTTTCTTTATAAAGTTGCACTATAATATTTACTTTTGTGTTGTGTTGATAAGTATCAATAAAAATAAAAAGAATTACTGTAATAAAAGCTATTATGGTACAACTTTAAAATGTAAAAGTCAATAAATTTATGTTTACAAGAAGTTCCAAAAAATTAGGAGTCAAAACACCAAATATTCAATAATCAACTTGATTGGTCCCCAAAATTGCTGGGGTCCCAAAATTCTACTCCATGATACTTTACCTCAAAGACTCTGTGGGCTTATGAAACCACACTCATTGCATCTCTCTTTCTGTAGAATTTAGAATTTTGTTTGGTTTTTTGTTGTTGTTCTAGACAACAGCTGATTAATCGGAAAGATGAGACAAGATTAGGCTGGGGTCAGTGGCTCAGCCTGTAATCCCAGCACTTTGGGAAGCCTAGGTGAGGCGCGTGGATTGACTGAGCCCACGGGTTTGAGACCAGCCCGGGGAATTTGGCGAGACTGTGTCTCCACAATAAATCAAAAGTTAGCCGGGTGTGGTAGAGCACGCCTGTAGTTCCAGCTATTTGGAAGACTGAGGCAGAAGGATTGCCAGAGTCTAGCAGGTCGATGCTGGGGTGGCCGTGAGCATGCCACTGCACTCTAGCCTGGGCTACATAATGAAACTAACTCAAAAAAAAAAAAAAAGAGAAAAGATTAAATGAACCATATGTATAAAATTTTTAAAGTTATAAAAAAGATTTAAACAACAAAAATTTTAAATGTACTATTGTGACAGACAAGATCAAATTATGTCTGTCCCAAGGACAACCCCACTGTAATCTCAGAACCTGTGAATAGGTTAAGTATATGGCAAAAGGGAGTTAAGACTGTGATGGACCAACCATGCTGTCCATCTAAAGAGGACTGGATTAAAAAAATGTGGTACATATACACAATGGAATATTACGCAGCCATAAAAAAGAACAAAATCATGAATTTCACAGCAACCTGGATAGAATTAGAGTTTATCACACTGAGTGATCTCTCACAGAAACAAAGATCTGAGCATCACATGTTCTTACTCATCAGTGGACCTTGAACAACTATCATAATACTGTAAGAAAAGGATTGACAGTGGTGGGAAACTATGGGGGGGCAGGAAAGGGAAGGGAGGTGGGATTAACGGTAGTCAGTATCTGGGAAAAGAGGGGCACACCTCATCAACAAGGGTAACTGCACAATGAATATTTGTATACCTAACCCTTAACTGTATCCCACAACTTTAAAATAAAAAATATATATTAAAAAAAAGACTGTGATGGAATTTAGGTTGAAATTGCTGATTATAAAAGGGATTATCCTGGATTATTTTGAGGGGACCAATGCAGTTGCAAGGGGCCTTAAATTGGAAGAAGGAAGCAGAAGAGGCAGTGTCAGAGTGATTCAGTGTGAGTAGGAGTCAGCAGGAAGGCGCTGGCTCTGGCGAAGAAGAAGGAGTCTGAGAAGCCTCTACGAGCTGGAAAAGACGAGGAAACAGATTCTCCCAAGAGCCTGTGAAAGAAACCAGCCCTGCCGATACCTTCATTTTTAGCCTAGTGAGACACATTTTTAACTTTTGGACTTCAGAACTGTAAGAAAATAAATTTGTTTTGTTTTAAACCATTACGTTTGTGTTAATTTGTTACAACAGACATAGAAGCTAATACAACTACATAAGGCAATTTCAGAAAACTTCTTTTAAGAGCAGACTAAACAAAGATACAAAAGTATAAACCAACTACAGATAAAATGTATGTCTCAGAAAACTTTTTGAACCATATTCTAGAATAAACCTCATGTAGGCCCAAACTGGGCCTATTCTGTTGATAACAAAATGTCGAGCTATCTTATAGGTATATCAGAGTCAGAAACTGCAATTCATGTAGCTGGGGCATGTACAATAGAAAAAGCTTTGGCCTCTAGCAACACACAGAACTGATGATTCCTCCTCTTGAAACCAAGAAGACTGGGACATGATTAGAACCTGAATGACAGCACCCTTTTAGAAGCAAGGGGGTCTGTTGGCCCTGAAGATCTGTGGCTAACATCTGCTTCAGCATATCTCACCGTAAGTGTTCAAATTTGAAGCCCTCCAATTAGACTCTGAAAAATCAACATTCCCAAATCCTTTCCTTTGCCCTCTGATCCCATAAAGCTTACCCCCGATTCCAAATCAGGGAGATAGATTTGAGCACGACTCCTGTCTCCTTGGGAACTGATTTTGCAACAGAGCCTTCCTTTTCCCATAAGTCAGTGCCATAGTTATTGGCTTCTGTGCACTTTAGGAAATGAGCCCATTTGCTCAATAACACTTACAGTTAAAGTGAATAGAATCATTCTATTTTTATAAACAGTCTCAAATTTTAATTAGATTAACTAATTTAAATAATAACTTAAATTCAGCTAGACATTTTCAGTAGCCTTAAAAGTAAACAAGATAGAATAACAACTCATGGCTCTCTTAATACAACAACCATAAGGGCCTGTGCTCTCTAACATGAGAGCTGACAGATAAGTACACTTACAGAGTTATAAGCAGAAGGTCTTTGAGAGAAAAGAGAAAAGTCTCACTTTGTCTAATCAACAGAAAAAAACAACTACCCAAAATGTGTTCAGTGATGTTTCCCCAAGGGAGATATTTACACCATAAAATTCCCTGCACTTCCTCTAAACTGCAGAGATAAATGTCTATAATTACAGATATACACTAACATAGCTTTCACATTGATGTGTTGTTACATCTATCTTTAATCCTATGACTATAAAACATCAAATCCCTCAGATTAAGGTTTTATAGTAAGCAAATAAAAATACAAATTGACTTGTCAGAAGTTAAAAAATAGGAAAAGGAAAACATTGTGTGCCAAATGGTTAAAAAACGATAAAGGTAAAATTTGAAGGTGTAAGTTGTAAAGGGTTTAAGGGAAGGACATCACCAACATGCTGAACTAGGAAACTCCAAGCCCTTATCTCCTGACTTCCAGCATCAAAAAATAACCAGAAATTGGCTGAACTAAACTTGCAGCAATCGGGGCCCTGGTTCCTCCTGAGATCTGGGAGACAATGCCTCCGTGTGTTGGCGCCTCCCAGGCCCCACTAGTCAACCCCCCACCCAACTGCAAGTGGGTGTTCCTCCCTTCAAGCATCTGGAGACTGAGCCCTTGAGGACTGTTTGGTTAGACTACATGCAGGCTGACTCTGGCTTCAGAGGCTGTGAAGGTGAGCTGGTACTGCTCAGCAGAGAGGAAACTGCAGTGCATGTGCAGGAAGTCTTGGGTCAGGGAACACTCTCGAAAGGGGTCTCAAGGACCTTGTGGGAGGAGACCAGCAGTGTGCAATGAGCAACCAAGGACCGGCTCGTGGGGGCCAGGTGTCCTTGCCTAGGAGGCTGTCTGTCTGACTCTGCAGCTTTCCACATCTGCTCTTCTGGCCTCCTAGTGCTTATAGGATGCACACCTGAAAGGTCTTCAGGGGCCAGTGCCTTAGTTTACATCCTACACCTTTCCTACTCTACACACATGCACACATACATGTATGCACACACACAAGCACGCACAAGAATATGTCCACACATGCACTTGAGTGTGCATGAGAACATGTAGCACATGCAGATACACATGTACACAAGCATATGCACACTTTCATACATACACACTTTCTGGTCTTTATAGGGGTTGCTGGGATCACCTAGTATGTGCTTTATACCAGGCAGGCTCTCTCTGACCACCCTCAGCCATGGTCAGGGTCTCCTTGGCTGGCTGGGTCACACCCTCCACTCCAAGCCCTGGAATGGGAACTCTGCCTCGAGGTTACATCCAAGCCCCTGCAGAACATTTCTGAGGCCTTTGGTTCTAGTAAGACAGGAAGGGAGAGCATTGTCTTCCTACCCCCATCCCAGTCACCTGCCACTGCTTTGAGGGGTACTTAGTTACCATCCAGTCACCATCTTGCTTTTGTGGCAAGTCTATCCTCCTTCCATGTGCTCCCGAGTCTCGGAACTTGACCCATCTGAAGCCACGGAGGGGTAAGCTTCTCGGCCCTCTTCTGTTTTAACTGTACCATTCAAGTACCTCCCTGGGCTTCTCACAAGACAGATTACTTTATAAATTCTTAAAAGCACATGGGGAAGTATCAGAGTGATCATTACTACATTATTCAGTCAGTTAAGAGTGCTTGGGGAAAAAATAACATGAAATAAATCTTCATTGTAAAGGCACCTTTCATTTCCTGCAAGCGATTAGCTGTCACTGAATCATCAATTTTATTTTGTTGTATGGCTAAGACTAATTTTTCTAATTAGGGACTATGTGTGAAGATAAGTAGACTTGCCTCATTCTGTAAAAGGGGATTCCAGTTCTGCATTGTCTAACAATCCTAAATGTGCTGGATGAGCTATCCTCCAGAAGTGACAAATGGCAGGATTGTGGAACAGATATGTGTGGGACCTGTGACCTCAATTCCATCCTTAATTTTAAAAAGGGTCCAGCCCTTAGGACCCACCTAGACTCGCAGGCCTGAGTCCTGCATAAGCTCTTCCCCTGCCTGATACAGTTCTGATTGCACCAGAAGGAGAGCCCTGGAAGTTCACTGTCCTGCTGCCACCACTCAGATGCCCAGGGACAGCAGCAGGCCCCCAGGGTGGGCTCCTCTGGTTCTGGGCTAGGTGGGGAACTGGGACTGTAGGAAACAAGGGCCGGGAAGGAGGCAGCCCCTCAAACTGGGATTCTTCCCTCAGAGTTGCCTCCTCAGCCTGACGGCTCATCTCTTGGGCTCCAGATGTAGACAGGAGGGAAAACCATGCTAAGAGATGGGGGAGTGAAGTTTATTGAGAGACTTCCATATGAGAAGTATTTAGAGAGCATCAGATGAGGCAAGCTGAGAGAGAAGGTGAGAATGAGCTCAGGCTGTGGCTTTGCACTAAGGCAGCCTCAAGTCTAAGTCCCTAATCTCAAAACTGGGAATCAAAGCAGAACTGTGTCTCTGCTCTTTGTCCTGGAGGGATCTGCAGCTGAGCCTTCACAGAGATGAGGTATCACTTCCCTCTCCCCTCGCTTCTCAGACCCAGTGTGGCTGCAGTCTCAGGAAGTGTGGAGGAACATGAGCAGAGCGGGTGAGCTGAGGCCTTGGGTGCTGGGCTGTGAGCCATGGAGAGTCAACCTGTGGGGCAGGCAGCTGATGCCATGCAGACCCAGGCAGCAGTCAGCGCAGCCCTGCACGTGGGGGGCGGGGGGGAGCAATTTAGACCCTCCCAAGGATACCCGCAGACAGGACTACACTCAGGGATCCCAGGCTTAACTGGGACCAGCCTCTGATGGAAAGCTGTAAAAGAAAAATGTATACATACTATTGTATTTCTCTGGCTTTTATTAAATGCCTCTAGGAAAACCCAGAACTTAAAATGAACACATTTTTTCCTCTTAGGGATTTGGGTGAAAATTCAGCCAATTGTGGCTGTGGCCATGTAAGTTACTGCTGCACTTTCAGAGTCCCAGACCCCTGAACTTAGAAGCAACTCCAGTCTGAGCAGCACAGCCCCCTCCTCACTGGCTGCCACGCATTGCCATGGCTGGAATCAGAAGCCAAGCAGGGCCACTCTAGCAACTCTGCCAGGCCATATACCAGCCTGGAGGTAGCCACTCACACCCCCTGACTCCAATGACCTTCTCTACTTCTATGCTGGGAACTTCATGACAGAATACAAGGGAACCTGGAAGTACAGGATATAACTAGTACACCAAAGACAGAATTAGTTAGGATCCTTTCTCGGACCCTCTAATCATGCATGTTTACAAGTGGGCCCTGCATTTCATGGGTTCCTTCACCAATCTCTTTAAAAGGTCTGTGTAATTTGATTCTAACCTATCATCACCTTTTTCTTCTCTCTTATCACTTGATTGGACCACTGGAGTCTAAATGCACATTCTGACACCGACTTCACTGCACAGTCTCTTACTGAAAGAAATGTCTAGTCAGTGCTGATGTTGAAATCTGACCCCATAGATTCCACTGCAAGCCCTGCCCTCACTGGAAGTTGGAGGAGCAGGTAGGACCTCAGAGCATCTTCTCAGAGCTTGGGGCTCTGAGTGCTGCCTTGGGAGCTCCTCCCCAGATAGGTAGGAAGAGTTGGCCCATCCCCCCATCCCTCCTCTGGAATGAAGAACCCTCCCAACTTGAAAGGGAACTCAGATCTCCCTGGAGACCTTCTTCTTAGGCACCAGAAAGAATCAGGCAGTTTGTCTCATGAAAGTTTGCTGTTGCTTCTGAGGAGGAGCTAGCTGCCTGGTCAGGCTGCAACCAAAATCCCTTGGGGCTCAGGCAGGAGATCTGGAGCCCTCTAACAATTGCCCCAGGGCTGAGCATGGCAGGGAATATTTGGGTGAGGAAAAAAATGGAGTATAAAGCATGCTAAGTCATTCTGTCTGCAGTGGTGCAACATTACTGTCATCATGAGTCTGGTTCTACAGAGTAGCCCTATTATGAAGGTATCTTAGAAAAGCTTCCAGAAGAAAACATGTTAATTGAGGTGAGCCTGCTGGAGTGGACATGGCTCCCAGGTCTCTCATTGTTCCAGGACTCAGACACGGAAGCTTTTATTTCTATCACTCTCCACTTGTGGCTTTTTATGGGAGGGTTAACTGGGACAGGGAAAGCACTAGGTACACTTTGGCAGCCAGTAAAGAGGCTGCCCACCCATCTTTTCCCAGAAATGGAGGCTCTGGAGCCCGGACAGTCCTGAAGTCAGGTGAGAAAAGTTTGCGGTTGCTGTTGTTTTCAATCAACATGCCGAGTACTAGAGACCTCAGTAGCAAATCCACAGAAGGGATGTTAGGGACCTGACAGGAAACTGCTGTCTTCTATTCTGGTCACATTGTTGTCTTCTTGCAGTGTAATAAAGTGTGCATGTGTGTGTATGCTGCATATGTGCATGATTGTGCACTTGTGTGTATGTGTGTGCACACGTGGGTGATTTGTGCATGCTCACGTAATACAGGCCCTGCCATCTGCACTGTCTGCCTCACTTTCTATATTTCAGCTACACACGGAGCCTGCCTCAGGGATGCTGTTTCGTGTGACATTAAAAGAAGTGCTTTGAGAAACTTCAACTGCCCCCACCCCCGCAAACACACAGGTTTGCTGCACTTCACCTACAAATCGGTATTTGAGGGATGAGCATTTTATGTGAAGCCGGACTTGAAAGAAGGAGAGGGCTGTTGTCCTGTGTTCTAGCTGTGACAGCTGGAAATGGAAACAGATGGGCCCAAGTATACAGAGTGAGGAGAGGCAGGAAATGTGGAGAGGTTATATTCTCACATTAAGCAGTGAGAGGACAGTCCCACGTAGCACCTTGAAGTGTTTCCTCACTTCAGTCATATCACTAGTTTATGGCCTTGAAAGCTAAGAATTCCCTCAAGCTCTTGAAATGTCAGCAGCTCTCTCTCTCTCTCTCTCTCTCTCTCTCTCTGTGTGTGTGTGTGTATGTGTGTGTATACACCCAATAACTTTAGCAAATAAAAAAGTTAGCAACTGCAAGTACATAAAATCAGCTACATATTTCCTTCCTCCATACCTTTCTTTTTCCTCTTTCTCTTCCCTTCTTTTCATCTATCTTAGTTTTTGAACATCTATGATCAGCCATTGGATGGGGTGGTGGGGATATAGTGGAGAATCAGACACACTTCCTGCCCCCAAAGAATTCACCATTTATTGTGAGGTACAGATATGAAACAGATAAAGACACACATGTAATTTAAAATTGTGGCAGCTATTTAGATGTAAAAGACAGGTGCTGTGAGAAAGAATCATAGGAAATACTGAGTTTAGCTTTTCATTTTATTTTTATTTTTCGAGAATAGGAACAGCTATTAGGGTTGACCTCTGCAAGGAGGTAACATTGATTCACTATTAAGTAACATTTTAAAATATTTTCGAGCATCTGCTCAGAGGCTGGGATGTAGCCGTGGAGCAAACCTACACAATTCTCTGTCCTCAAACAGGTAACATCTCTTGGAGGAGAGACATAAACAAAGCAAATTTTAAAATGTTATCATATAGTAGAAGGTGCCAATGCTTATGGAGAGAAACTAATAGGGAATGGGGTTTATGGAGAGAGGGTTGCAATCTTATATAGGAGGAAGGCACTGATGGAAAGGACACTGATGCATCACCCCAGTCCCTCTTCAGGAACAAAGGATGCATTGCCCAGCTCCCAGGAAGCTGCTGGCTGGAGGCCTTCAGTTCTCAGCCCTCTGGGGACAACCTCAGCTGTGGTTGTGCTACAGCCACTTGGCAGTGGCCTTGAAAGAGGATAGTGGCAAAAACCTTCCTAATGAGTCTTGGGCAGCATACCCAGTCATCCACTCTGCATGGAAAGAGAAGTAACCTCCAGACAGAATAGATGTGAACTTATGGACAGTGCTTGACCAGGGACCAGGGACCAGGAAGGAAAAAGTCTGGATGTCCAAGGGCACACAGGTCTTGGGAAAAGGCACGTGGGCACACACATAGGAGCCATTCCCAAGTGGGCAGCCTCTTTATTCCATGTTAATGCCCAACTGAGGCATCCCACATAGAATAGCACTGAATGAACTAGGTGACACAGAACTGGTACCGTTGATGTCAGGCAGCCCCTACCACTGGCCACCAGGAACAGAGTCACATGATGGTAGGGATAGGAACGATTTGGAGCTAAACATCCTGGATCCCCAGACACCTACGCTGATGCAGCTAGTGCCACTGCCAAATACCCATCCATCCTGCTAGCAGCTGAAACCCCACTGAGTGTACCAATTGGCCAACTAGTAGCAACGCTGTACCTCTTTCATCCTAGACAAGTCAATAATTCATTTCAGATAGAGTGGACATGTATTCCTTTCCTGCTTGCAGGAAATCAGAGAGCAATATTGCCCCAGTACGTGTGAAATATTGGAGTCACTGGCACAGAATCATGAATACATTATATTATACCAAAAGATTTTTTTTTCAGGAGGGAGACGTGGGAGCTAACCCATGATCATGGAGTTCATTAGGCATCCTTCCTACCATGCCACCAAGAACCTACAAGGTGAATAGAATTTAAATAGCCTGTTGAACACACAGCTAACGTGCCAATTCAGAGAACACATTTACCGAAGATGAGGCTTCACCCTCTGGTATGCAGTATGCACTCAAAATAAAAGCCTTTATATGGTATCAATAGGCAGAATAAATTAGGAAGGGTAGACTCAAGAGGAAATAGTCTTATACTCCCAGTGACCCATGTCAGAAACCTCTACTTTCTCTTCCTGAAGTTAAGGGATTTTTATGGTTTAGCAGTTCTAGTCCCTAAATGGAGATGACTTTTTCCAGGGGATGTAGCAAGAATCCCATTGATGTGTAAGTTAAAACTACCACCTTAAAAAAATAAAAAATAGCCGGGCTCGGTGGCTCAGCCTGTAATCCCGCGCCTTGGGAGGCTGAGGTGAGTGGATTGCCTGAGCCCACGGGTTCGAGACCCGCCTGGGCAACTTGGCGAGGCCTCATCTCTACAATAAATAAAAAATTAGCCAGGTGTGGTAGTGCACGCCTGTAGTTCCAGCTACTTGGAAGGCTGAGGCGGGTCGAGGCTGCGGTGGCCGGGCCACTGCACTCCAGTCTGGGCGACAGAGTGAGACTCCAACTCAAAAAAAAAAAATAAATAAATAAATAAAAATAAATAAAAAATAAATAAAACTACCTCATTGCAGACAAGAAGCATAGCCACCCTCTTGCTAGGGTAATTGATGGAGAGAAACTAATAGGGAATGGGGTTTATGGAGGAGGCAGAGCTGTTACTATACAATGAGAAGAGAAGAAAATATGTTCGTCACTTGGGTGATCTGCTTGGACATCTCCTGGTACTCCTTTGCCAAATTTTTTTTTCCTTTGCCAAATTTTGATGGTAAATGAGCTAAAGTAGTAACCCCAACCTGAAGAGGGCTTGGAGACCAGGTCCAAGCCCTCATGGGCAAGGATGCATGCTGTATTACCAGGTAAGCTACTGAGGCCAGCAGAAGGTCTGGCTGAAGGTGAGGAGGACCCAGAACAGAGAGTACATGTGGAAAGTGATGGGCATGCATTGCAGCGCCAAGACCAACTGCAGCAGTGGGGCCAGGATTCTTATCAGTTATCTTCCTATTTTCAGTTCCTGCCAGACCAGAAAGCTCACCGGAATCCCAGAGGGGCTTCTCCCAGAAACCATATGAAGGAGCAGATCTTAGGAAGACAAAAGATGTGACTTGTGAATAAGATTTTTCTGGTTTCTTTTCTTTTCTTTTCTTTTCTTTTCCTTTTAAGTCAGAGTCTCACTCTGTTTCTCAGGCTACAGAGCAGTGGCATGCTCATGGCCACCACAGTTGGGCTCAGGCAATCCTTCTGCTTCAGCCTTCCAAGTAGCTGGAATTATAGCACATGCTACCACGCTCAGCTAATTTTTTAAATTTGTTGTAGAGACAAGGTCTCGCCAAGTTACCCTGGCTAGTTTCAGACCCCTGGGCTCAGGCAATTCTCTCGCCTCTGCCTTCCAAAGTGTTCAGATTACAGGGATGAGCCACCATACCCAGAGATTTTTCTGGTTTCTGTGTGAAGAGTACACTGATGAGAAGCAAAGGCAGAGGCAGAGAGACCTGAGGTTAGTAAAAGTTTGATGGGGAGAATTGTAAGGGGAAGTTACACAAAAGGATTTTCCTCATTCTTCCTGGACTTCCTACACATCCTCTGTCCGATTCCTCAAGGTCTGGGAGAGGAGACTGAGAATGCCCACTTCCGGTACGCTGTGATTGTGAAGAACACATAATATAGCCAAGGACTACACAAGTACAGGTGGAGTTGTCAATGACAGGCCTAGAGCTTAAATCCACAGGCAGAGAATGGTCAGTATATGGCAGAGAGGAGACTGACTTTAAAACCAGAACACATGAGGTCCAGGTGGCAGATCTGCTGATCACCAGCTGTGTGACTTTGGACAAGTAAGTTAGTCTTTCTGAGTACTAGAATTCTTAGCAACTAAATGTGAATAATAAAACCTGCTTTCTTCAATGCTTTTGTGATAAGAAAACAATTGAAAAAAGTACAAGTGTTTAAGACACTTCAAAGCATTATATTATTCTAAAATATTCTTCTCTTCTTAGTCCTGGGTCCCAGAGATTCTAAGTTTAAAAGGCCTTAGAAGTTTTATTCTTGAAACTCCTGGCAAAAGAAAAATGGAAAACAGATCTAGTGATACAGTGAGTCTGAAGGGGAGAAACTGAGATTTACCAATGAGGTCTAGGTGTATAGAAGATGCTGGTAAGAGTCCAGTGGGGAATGAGGATAGTCAATTGTGGTTTTCTTTGTTTTTTTTAATTTTACTTGATATATGGCTAGAGAAAATAAATTTAAATTGCAACAAGAAAAACAGTTTAAACAGCAAAAAATAATCATATCTATACAAATAGAAAAAAAGTCTTTTTCCTAGAAGTAGGAGGAGGGATAAGTGATCATGCACTATCCACACCTAGGCTGAGGATTTTGAAGAAAAGGAAGAAAATAAACAGGAGAAGCAGAATGACTCAGTGGTTTACCTTGTTTATTTAAATTTATTTATATAAGGTCTAAACTTTACCTATGCAAAAGTACTTGAAATAATTTATAGATAAAAGACAACTTCTAAGCTGGACTTATATTAGAGGAAAAGGTGCAAATTTGATCATAGTTTGACCAAATAGATCCAAGTCTTATGCTTCTTCTTGGGAGGGAGAAAAGTCAGTCTGCTCATCTAAGGGCTGCGTCCTGACAGCCTTTGTCCTAGCATAACGGGACAGGAAGCTCCCCATCACCATTAATTCTTAACTTCTTATGACTGTCCCTTTGTTAGCAGCAGGATGGAAACTTATGCTAAACTTTTCTAAAGTGTTTCTGTGGAAACTGTGGAGTCTTTGACAGATTCTCCAATAATGTGAGAGCCAAGGTTGCTCTTCATCAATGCTTTTACATACTTTAGAACCCTGTCCCTGGTTGCAGGGGATCCCTATAAATGGTTTCCCAGGTGACTGTAATTTTCTGTCTCTGCAACAGGACAGTACCACTAACCTTGGCATGGCTCACTCTCCCTGCTGTACCAGAGTTCTGGAGAAGTACAGGCCTAAATTGGGAAGTCCTAGGTTATATTCCTTTCTGAAGGTTCTGTGCTCACATGGACAACAGCCAACAAGCTGTAAAGGATGGAGGCTGAAAGAATATAAAAGATTCTGATTCACATGGCCAAGGTTGGAGGCTTCTACTGCTTCTATTGAAGTGTCTGTTTTGGTTTAAAAGAGGGCCAGACATTACTGAAAATCAAATACGCAATTCAATTCAGGCATTTACAAGTTCTAAGTGGAAAACAAATTGAGGAAGATATTGTAGATGGCATCCAGGCAGTAAATGAGAGGAGGCAACCCAGAGTGAATTTTAGGATTTCCTGCACCCTTGAGATCCTATGACAGCATGACTTTTTAGCTGAAAGGGCACATATTGAAGCAAATGATTCACCTTTCTTGTGCCCGGGTTTTGTCTTTAAACACCATAGATGGAATACATACAAGGGAAATCTGAACCATAAAAAGCCTTTGGTCTCACTCAGCTAGTCCATTCCTCCTCTCTCCCAGGAAAATTCAGAAATATAGCTCAATCCCTATCATTTTAAAATCACTCAATGAGGCTACTCCAAATGTTGGCCCACCTTCAACTGACACACAATCTTAATTTCAATAAAATTTTTCAATGATCTAGTCCAGTAGTTTTCACACCTGAATGCAGCAAAATCAACTATGGATTTTTTTTTTAAATAGTCTTCTGAATTACACCCCAGACCTCCTGAATCACAATTTCCCATGATGGGGTTTAATGATATAAATGTGTAAATCTTCACAGATGACCCTGAAGCACAGCTAAGATTGAGAGTCAGTGATCTCATCTAAATCCATCTGCTGTAATGCCATGCCATGACACTTGTTCTGTCCTTGGTGAAAATGGAGCTCAGCCCAAGAATCCTGACATAATGTCTCATTGATATTGTGTTGAAAACTTATCCTCAGCCTGCTCAGCACTGGTGGTATGGGGCTTTCCTAAGAATAGGTGGGATCCTTCTAATGAACAGGTTTAGAAACTGAGAGTAGGGAAATTGGAGGGCAGGATAGCAGGGGGTAGAAAGAGGTGTCTCAAATTTGCTGAGTGAGCCAGGAACAGAAGGGCTAAATAGCATGAAGACGGAAAACAGATAGATTTTCTTTATCTTTATCTGTTGATGGACACTTAGGTTGTTTCATATCCTGGTCATTGTGAATAATGCTGCCGTGAACATGGGAAGTGCAGATATCTCTTGGACAAACTAATTTCAAGTCCTTAGGATATCTACATAGAGGTTGGATTTCTGGATAATATGATAGCTCTATTTTTAGTTTTTGAGGCACCCCCATAGTGACTATACTAATTTACATTTCCACCAGCCTTCTGCCAGGGTTCCCCTTTCTCTACATTGTCACCAGCACTCATTATTTCTTATCTTTTTCATACTAGTCATCTTAACAGATGTGAGGTGATATATCATTGTGATACATATATACAATGGAATATTATTCAGCTATAAAAAAGAAAGAGACCCTGCCATTCATAACATGGATAAATCTAGAGGACATTATGCCAGTGAAATATTCCAAATACAGAAAGACAAATACCATTTGATCTCACTTATATGTGGAACCTAAAATAGTAAGTCTATTGAAGCAGAGAGTAGAATAGTGGTTGCTAGGGGCTGGGGCTTGAGGGATTGGGGAGATGTCAGTCAAAGGGTACAGAATTGCAGTTACAAGATAAATAAGTCCTGGGGGTCTAATGTGCAGCAGGGTGGTGATGTATGTGTTAATTAATTTGACCGTGATAATCATTGTACAACGGGTACACATATCAAATCCTCACATTGTATTAATATACCTTGAATATATTCATCATCATCGTTCTTTATTCATCAGTTAAATATTTTAAAATATAAAAAGATGGATTATAAACAAAAATACACAGGTATTGGGACTTGATATTACTTTTGGGGGTCTGTGTATTGTTTTCTTTAATTCATTTCTTATTTTAAATATACCCTTTCAAAGAAGGCTTGGACAATATAGATTCATCCAATTTAGTCAAAAAACCCATATGATAGATTTTAATGTTTTATATTTAACAGGCAAGGGAAAACTTTGGAAAAACAAAAACCTCTCCCACCAGCAAAGCATGATTCCAGAGGAGCCATTGCATTTTATCTAAGCTCAAGCCCAGGGAAGGGGTCGAGGGAAAGGGTGAGGAAGCAATCTCTTTGTCTTTCAGCTTGAGACTTCATAAAGCAGGAAACCAGTTTTCACTTAAGAAAATGTAAATAAAGCAGATGGAAGGAGAAAAGGATGCTGCTAGAGCAGATCTGAAGAGATGAAAGGGCAGCTCAGTGCATCATCTCTGGCAAGTTGAAAGCTAGTAGTTAAAGATCTTTTCTGAAAGAACAGGGAAAAGTTGGTAGAAAGGCTCTTCACACTAAACTTTCTGAAGCATTAAACAATTCAACCTGGGGTTCTATGCATATCCCAGAAGACTCTAACTCCAAAATTATATTGCAGGTGAATTTATAATTTTTCCTACTATGGAAGCCAGACTCTGATTAGTCACAATTTAAGATGGTAAGAAAGCAATTTATTGTACCTAAGATGTTGCATTTATTTTTATCTTTCTCTAAACTGTACATCACTTTTCTCATAATTAGTAACTGTAGAAAGTCATTGGGCTATTTTTATTGATAATATGTTGTTATAGAAAATGTGCAACTTTACTGTGTGCTGTATAATGCTAATACTGATTTTCTGTCCTCCCCAAATTAGGGAGTATACCAGGAAATGTTCCTTGTTCAACCACTCAGGTTGCTGACTTGGTACTTGCAATAAAATCAGAATACTTAGTAGTAGATTCACCAATCTAAACCTGATATGAAAGCAAAAGTCAGGGACATGGCACACAGATGTACAGCCCCAACACCTGTAGATAGAGACATTCCGTAGGCTTTTTGGGATGTCAGGGAAAATTGAAAAGGCATCCACGTGCTTACAAGATCAGAACCACTCACAAAACCGACATATCACATAGCATAACAAACAGACAAACAAATGAACAGGAGCAAGCTTAAGAATCCTTCACAAAAATGCTTTGGCAAATACAGGGGAGCACATTTCCCATGTGGGCAACTCATCATTAAAAGAACATCACTTACAGCAAAGCAAAACAAAACAACAACAACAAAAAACTTCAAAAGCAGTTGAGATTATCAGGAGAGTCTCTGTAAAAGAATTGTTTGCTTTGAAATCATTGGCGTTTTCTGTGGGGAGACAGCATTTAATTTTTGGTAGTGGGACTGGTGATTTATTTTGGTTTTGTGTCACAGACATGTTTAGACAATCACATACTTGTGTCGTCTGCAATGATTTGAAAAGAGATAATTTCTTACTGCTTTCTACCTCTTGGGCCAAGCAGTGACAAAAGACCTGTGGAATTGGCAGAGACAGTTGGAATAGCCCAGACAGCAGGAGGACTTCAGGTGATATCAGGAGGTGTCCTCCTGATCTTCATCAGGACCGTCTCCTGGGAATGTAAGAGAGGCTGGCCCAAGCTGATTCATTGTCCTAGGTACAGGGAACTGTTTCTGCTCTGAGGGTGAAGCTATTCCTGGGGAGACCCTGAAAACGGCAGCTCTATGCCCCTCTGTGAAGAGCTAGGGAGCATGATCTGTGATTGAGTGTCTTCCAGCAAGTGCTTGCTGCTGAGGGCTCAGTCAAGGGCTCAGCCCCCTCTCAACTCCCTGCGCCTCAACTGCTCAGGCAGCTCCCCATTGCTCCAGGGGAAACCCTCTTCCCTTTGCACCTTGACTGGGGTGGGACTGTGAACTGGAGGCATTGGAGACTCCATGGCAAGTTCCTGGGGTGACACTGAACTTAGCTCAGGACTGTGATTTGGTATACTGAAGAGGGATGACAGAAAAAGTGGTGATTTGAGCATGTGAGTTACCCCAAGTCCTCAGGCCAGAAACCCCTGTACGTGGGTGCAGCCCTAATCCCCCAGTTTTTCGTTGAATGTTTTAGGAACACAAACATCCAACCTCCAGGACTTGAATGAAGAGTGCACTGCAAGATTTCTCTCCATCACACTATTTAGAGGTTTATGCCTCAAGAGCACCACTCCCATGCATTTTAGAGTTGCAGAGAACCCAGACTAACTCTCACTACAGCCTTGACCTCACCACCTCAGGTTTCCTTCCCGCAGTCACAGAAGACCAACCCTCTATGAGCGACATTGCTGGGGTGGAGATGGAGAGAAGAGCAGAACACTAAAGAGAAAGCAGGCACTTTAAACCCTCTCTGAGCTGCACTGGCACTTTTGCAGAGGGGAAGCTGAAGCCTGGAGAAGTAAATCACTCAAGATGACAGAGACAGTGTATAGCAGCCCTATGGGTGAGCCACATCCTCATCTCTGAGCCACACTGTCTTCCCACTTCCCACTGCCACATTGTCCCTGACAGCAGAGGACAGGCATGGGAGGGAGGGAGGCAACTTTGTTTGAAGCTCTTTCCCCAGTCCTAGGCCTTGATACCCCCAAGGACTTCTACGATGGGAAATGCTTTGCATGAAAAATTTCCATTTCCCCCAAAAGGTCTGAAAAGGTCTGGGCACAGCCACAGTAGGGAAGGATAGCTTTATATCAGATTCTGAAGTGGGTGAAAAGGACAAGTGAGGGAAGGGCAGGGTCAGAGAGAAATGGACAAAGGGCTTTGCTGGAAACCTCGGGCTATTCCTGAAACATCGTCTACTGAGAATTTTCCTTGAGCTGCCCTTTGCCACTGGGGTTAATTTTAATGTTCTTAGACTCTAGGGCTCCAAATGCAGTTAGAAACACACTGCTTTTCGCTTTTCTTAATCTGATGGAGAACAAAAAGTCGTTCTCAAACCTGCTGCTCTGCCTCCATGCAGAATCTGGGTCCAGTGGCTGCTCTGATGAGCAATCCTGCAGAGTAGGGTAGGGTAATGACCTCTGTGCAATAATTAAAACAACTGCAGAACCCTGTTCTGAGAGGGCTCCAGCTCTGCTCTTGATCCATTTTCTCATTTGCTCACTACATCTGCACTTTTCCCAAGAGGAAATGTGGGCTTAGAGCATTCCCAGAATTTGCCCAAAGTAACCCAGCTCGTCATGGCGGAGATGGAGCCAGACCCAGATATGTTCAGGTACCACTTACTCCTTGTACTACTCTAAGAAGTAAAGATAGTCTTACTCCAAAGCACTATTGTAAGTGCCGTGGAAATTGTGTGGGTGCTTGTGGCAGCTACATACAGGATGTTACGTCTTGGAAAGAACATGATTTCTAAGCTACCTTGCTTTTTTTTCAGTGCAAATCTCTCCCTGACTTAATAGGTTCTTTGCACTGGGAGTTGCTGATGGAGAAACTTGCTTGTTGAAGGGCTGGTCACTTGATCAGAAGGACTACATGGTTTCTGTTTCCTCCATACCAGGAACTGCCCCAGCTCTTCAAGCCCCATTAAGTTTTAATTTAATCATTGCCATTTTGCAATGGAATTGTGTTTTATGAGCACATTACCAGAAGTTGAAGGCTTGTAAAACAGAAGCTTTTGAAATAAAAATAAAAGGATACTTGGATTCAATACTATTGCCAAAATGGGAACTAGAGGTCACTTGGCAGCAATGTGCATGCTAGTGTGATTCTGATGACTACTGGTGTTTATCTAGTTCTTAATTGGAATCTCCAGCTTGAGATGGGCCTGTGGGAAGGAATCAACTGATCTCATCCACCCATGTGGGACTGTGGAGTGACTCTGGAAATCTACCTTGACAGGTACAGCCCAGCTGAGCTTGCTTGAGCTTTCTCAAGTGTGCTGAGGAGTTTCCAAGCAGTCAAATGGAGTTTCTGGCATCTAGAGCTCTGGTCTTCAGTCCCCTACCCACTTGTCACATCTCATTACTAGAAAAGGACAGAAACAAGTAAAAATGCTGACCACCTGTGCAAGCCAGTGAGGCCTCATTCTCTCTGGTCATTCTTGTTAGAAATGGCTGCCTCTCATATTTGTGCAATTTCATGAACTCTTTCATATACCTACTAAGAGCAAAGCTAAGATGAAAGATGCCAAAGAATGATTGAGATGCCTCAAGAAACTTAAAATCTGAGAAGAATAATAAACAAGAATCCAAACATTCCACGGGGGTCAAGAAGACAGAGAGGTCTGAGCAAATGGAAGAAAGAGACCAGCAACTAGAACACTGGCAGTCAGTCAGGAGACGCTATGGACAGAGGGGACTTCCAATGGATCTGTGGGTGGCCATGTTGCTTCAGTGCCCTGTGAGGTCAGGGTCAGGGTCCAGGGTCTCTGCCAGGTCAGGAGGTAGAAGGAAGAGCTCTTAACCTAACTTCCATTATCCTCCATTATCATTTCTTCTCCTGACAAGAGCACCCCCAGGGGGATTCTGGGCTCATTTTGCCTATTTCTGATGAGGCTGATCCTCAACTGTTCTTTATTACCTCTGTTATTATATTTTTAATTGAGAAGCCATCAGATTGGGATGACTCTAGCACTTTAAGTTCCCATCTAAACAAGCTAAAGTCCAATCTAAAGCAAAACAAACTAGAGACTTTACCAATCAGAAATTACCAGAGGAAGGGGTGAGTTAAGAGATTACAGTTGGTGGAAGCAGGTAGGGAAGACCCCAGGAGGCTGTCAGGACAGGGCAACAGAGGAAGCCCAGGACCAAGAGTGTCCATAGAGGGATTTGTAGGGTTGCAGCCCCAATTCCTTATAAATCCTGGTGTTCCTTTCTGCTGATGTAATCCTCTCCCTGCCCAGATGTTTGCCTTTGGAAGAGCAGGGAGGGTAAGCTGAAAAAAAGAATGGCTTGGCTGTCTATACCTCGCCACGGGTGACCCCAAGGCAGAATGTAGCAACAGAGTCTCAGCACTAGAATTTGAGCTGATTCAGGCTTGATTCTTTATCTGGGCTTCTTCTTCTTGTTAATAAAATAGGTATTATAATCTCTATATTTTCTCAAAATACCAGAGTAAAACAACAGTACACTCTACAAAATGCAGTGTGTCTATTGCTAAATCTTTATTCTCAATTCTCATGATGTCTACAAGAGACAAAGCTGAGAACCCCGGAAAAGCTATAAGACATGACTAAGACCATGCTGGAAACTTGATCTTTGAATCTAAATAAACAGTCTCTCAGTAAACAACAATCATATGTCATTTACTGGGAGGGTTATTTATAGTTATTTATATTTTTATTATTTTATTATATTTTCTATTATTTAGGGTTTTTTATGGTTTCTTATAGATCAAGTGCTTGCCTCTGCATCATAGTACCAGGAAACATTGTTTCTGACAGATAGCAGTCAACTTTGAAAATTTAACTTTAAATGCCTCGCTTTAAAAAAATAATTTCATTGAGATATAATTTATAAACCATAAAATTCACCCATTGAAAGTATATGACTCATTCTTTTTAGTATATGCACAGTTATGTGCAACCATCATCACAGCCAGTCAATTTTAGAACATTTTACCACTCTCAAAAAGAAACTTCTTACCTTTAGCTCTCACCTGCTAGTCCCCTGTGCCCCTCATCACTGTTCTGAGCAGTCACTAAGCACCTTCTGTCTCTATAGATTCTCTCATACTAGACTATTAGTATGAGTGGCACATAATACATGGTTTTTTGTGACTAGGATCTTCACTTAGCATCTTCAACAAGATTTATCTATGTTGTAGCATGTATCAGTATTTTATTCCTTTTTATGGCTAAATAAAATTCTATTGTAATTATATATCACAATTTGTGTATCTGTGCATCAGCTGATAATCATTTGAGCTGTTTTCACCTCTTGGCTAGTATGAATAATGTTGCTATAAACATTTGTGTGCAAATTGATGTGTAAACATATTTTTTCATGTCTCTTGGGTATATTTGTAGGTGTGGGATTTCTGGGTCATATTCTAACTCTGTGTTTAATCATTTGAAGAACTACAAGACCGTTTTCCAAAGGAGCTGTTCCATTTTATGTTCCCAGCAACTGTGTATGAGGATTTCAATAACTCCATATCTTTCCCAACACTGGTTATTATTTGTCTTTTTAGTTCTAATCATTTTGGCAAGGGGAAGTGGTATCTCATAGTGGGTTTGATTAATATTTGGCAGATAACTAATGGTGATGAGCATCTTTTCATGTGCTTATTGGCCATTTATTTACATATGATCCTTAGATAAATGTTTAGTGAGATACTTTTCTCATTTTTAATTGAGTTGTCTTTATAATTGTGTGGTAAGAATTCTTAATAAATTCTGGACAAGTTCTACGTCAGATACATAATTTGCAAACATTTTCTCCCACTCTTGTGCATCGTTTTTTCACTTTCTCAATAGTGCGTTTTGAACTAGAAAGTTTTTTTTAACAAAGTCTAATTTTTGTTATTGTTGCTCTTGTGTTTCATGTCATATGTCAGAACATTTTGCAAATTCAAAGTTACAAGTTTTATCCCTATATTTTTTTCCTAACGGCTTGACAATTTTTTACTTGATACATTCAATTTTTTTGACCAATTTTGATTTAATTTTCTGTGTGCATTGAAGTAAGATTCTACCTTCATTCTTCTGCATGCAGCTTTCCAATTTCCCCAGCACCGTTTGTTAAGAAGGCAATTCTTTCCCCATTGGATGGTCTTGAAACTATTGTCAAAAGTCAGTTGATGATAGATTTGTAGGATTATCTCTGGAGTATCAATTCTATTCCAGTGCTCTATATGTCTGCCTTTTTGTCAGCACCACACTGTCTTGTACAAAGTTGCTTTGTAGTAAGTTCTGAAATTACAAAAAGGTTAATTACTCATACTTCATTTTTTTCCAAGGTTGTTTTGGCTGTTCTACATCCCTTGAAATTCCCCCATAGGAATTTCAGAATCAGCTTGTTAATTTGTAGAAAGAAGTGATCTGGGATTCTCATGGAAAATGTTTTGAATCTGTAGATCAGTTTGTTTTTTGAATTTTGACCATGGAATACTTTTCCAATTATGCAGACCTTCTTTAAGTTCTTTCAATAGTGTTTTGTAGTCTTCAGAGTATAAGTTTTTTCTTCAATTGTCAAATTTATTTATAATACTTTATTCTTTTTGATAATACTATAAATTGAATTATTTTATTTTTGGATTGTTGATTGCAATTATATGGAAATATAATTGACTTTTGCATATTTCTTGTACTCTGCAAACTTAAACTTGTTTATCAATTTTAATATTATTTAACAGACTCTATATTTTAGAGCAGTTTTAAGTTCACAGCAAAAGTCTATATTTTAGAGCAGTCTTGAGTTCACAGCAAAGTTCAAGGAGATAGAGATATTTTCCATATACCCCTTTCCCTCGCACATGCATAACTTCCCCATTATCTACATCCCCCACCAGAGTGGTATATTTGTTATAACTGATTAACCTGTGTTGGCACATTATTATTACCCCAGAGTCCATAGTTGACATTAAAGTTTACTCTTAATGTTGTACATTCTATAGGTTTGGACAAATGTATTCACCATTATTGTAACATAGAATAGTTTCACTGCCTTAAAAATTCTTTGTGCTCCACCTATTTATCCCTCTCTCCACCTAATCCCTGACAGTCACTCACTCATCTTTTTGTTGTCTACATAGTTTCATCTTTTTCAGAATGTAATATTGTTGGAATCATACAGTATATACATAGCATTTTCAAATTGGCTTCTTTGACTTGGTAATATGCACTTAAGTTTCCTTCATGTCATTTCATGGCACACTATCTCATTTATTTGTTGTTGAATAATAAGTATTCTATTATTTGGATACAACACAGTTAAACTATCCAATTATCTACTGAAAGACAGCTTGATTGTTTCTAATTTTGGCAACTATGAAAAAAGTTATAAATGTCCATGTGCAGGCTTTTGTACGAGCATAAACTTTTATCTCCTTTGGGAAAATACTAAGGAGCATAATTGCTGTATATTAAGTGTATGTTTAGTTTGGTAAGAATAAGAAATCACCAAACTATCTTCCAATGGGGCTATACCATTTTACATCCCCACCATTAATGAATGAGAATTCCTGTTGCTTCATATTCTCACTAGCATTTGGTGATGTCAGTATTTTGAATTGTGGTCATTTTAATAGGTACATCTCATTGTTGTTTTAATTTGCATTTCTTTGATACCATATGATATGGTGCACTTTTTCATGTTTATTTTACATTTACTTATCTTCTCTGTGAGGTATCTGTTAAGATACCTGGGTCTTTTTTTATTGAGTGGATTTTGTTCTTAGTTTTGAGTTTTCAAAGTGATTTGTATATTTTGGATAATAGTTCTTTAACTAATATGTCTTTTGCAACTATTTCCTCCTCATCTAAACTTATCTTTTCATTCTTTTCCAGTTCCCTTGCAGATCAGAAATTTTTAATTTTAATAAAGTCTAGCTTATCAATTCTTTCTTTCATGCATTGTCTTTGGTATTTTATTAAAAAGGCATCACCAAATTCAAGATCATCTAGATTTTTATCTTATGCTATTTTCTAAGAGTTTTATTGTTTTGCATTTTATACTTAGGTCCGGGATCATTTTTAAGTTAGGGGTGTGTGTGTGTGTGTGTGTGTGTGTGTGTGTGTGTGTGTGTAGGATGTAAATTCTGTGTTTAGCTTCATTTAAACAATTTTTTTTTAATGTGACTGTCAGCCAGGCTCGGTGGCTCTGCCTGTAATCCCAGCACTTTGGAGTCCTGTAATTCCAGCACTTTGGGAGGCCAAGGCAAGTGGATTCCCTGAGCCCGTGGGTTCCAGGCCAGTCCCAGCAAATTGGCGATACCACGTCTCTACAATATATCAAAAAATATGCCGGGCGTAGTAGCACACACCTGTGGTTCTGGCTACTTGGAAGGCTGAGGTGGGAGGATCACCAGAGTCCAGCAGGTTGATGCTGGGGTAGCCATGAGTGTGCCACTACACTCCAGCCTGGGTGACAGAGAGACTCCAACTCAAAAAAAAAAGTGACTGTCTAGTTGTTCCAGCACCATTTGTTGAAAAGATGATCTTTGGTGCATTGTGTTACCTATGCCCCTTTGACAAAGATCAGTTAACTGTATTTATGTGGGTCTCTTTCCGGGCTCTCTCTTCTGTTTCATTGATCTGTCTATTCTTCCACTAATACCACACTGTCCTGATTACTATAGCTTTACAGAAATTTTTTAAGTCCAGAAGTGTCAGTCTTTTGACTTTATTCTTTTCCTTCAATATCATACTGGCTAGTTTGAGTCTTTTGCCTGTCAATGTAAACTTTAGAATCAGTTTGTCAACAGCCACAAAATAAATTGCTAAGATATTGATTTGGATTGAGATGGATCTATAGATCAAGTTGTGAAGAATTGGCACCTTTACAATATTGAGCCTGTTTATTCATTAACATGGAATAACCCTCCATTTATTTAATTATTCTTTGATTTCCTTAATCAAAGTTTTATAGCTTTCCTCATATAGATCATCTACATATTTTGTTAAATTTATATCTAAGTATTTCATCATTTGGATGTTAATATAAATGATATTGTGTTTTTAATTTCAAATTCCACTTGTTAATTGCTAGTATATAGAAAAACAATTGTCTTTTTAATTTTGACCTTGTATTCTGCAACCCTGCTATAGTTGCTTATTCATTCCAGGAGTTTTGTTGTTGTTAATTTTGGGAGGTTTTCTGCATGCCTTCTTAATCTGCATATCTTTCATTTCTTTTTCTTGACTTATTGCTTTACCTAGGACTTTCAGAATAATGTTGAAAGGCAGTAGTGAAGCTGGGTACAGTGGCTTATGCCTATAATCTCAGCACTTTGGGAGGTCAAGGTGGAAAAGTTGCATGAGATCAAGAGTGTAAGACCAACCTGGGAAATGTAGCCAGATCCCATCCCTACAAAATATATTTTTTAAATAGCCAAGTATGGTGGTATGCACCTGTAGTCCTAGCTACTCAGAAAGCTGGTGCAGAAGGATCACTTGAGCCCAGGAGTCTGAGGTTTCAGTGAGCTATTATCACACCATTATACCCCAACCTGGCTAACAGCATAAGAACTCGTCTAAAATAAAATAAAATAGTAAAAATACAGCAGTGGTGAGAAGGGACATTCTTGCCTTTTTTCAGATCTTAGTGGGAAGTTTTCGCATTTCTGATCATTATGTATAATGTTAGCCATAGGACTTTTGCAGATAATGTTTATCAAGTTGAGAATGTTCTCCTCTATTCCTAGTTTACTGAGAATTTTTATTATGAATAGGCATTCTATTTTGTCAAAAAAATTTTCCTGCATCTATTGATATAATCACTTGATTTTTCTTCTTTAGCCTGTTGATATGATAAATTACATTATTGATTTTCAAGTGGTAAACTAGTCTTGTAAACATGGAATAAATCCCACTTGGTTTTGTATCTTTTTACACATTGCTGGATTTGCTTTATTAATATTTTGTTGAGTATTTTCCATCTATGTTGATGAAAGATATTTGCCTGTAGTTTTGTTTCCTTGTAATTTTTTTTTGTCTGGTTTTGGTATTAGGGTGATAATACCCTCACAGAATGAGATAGGAAGTATTCTCTCTGTGTCTATCTTCTGAAACAGATTATGGAGAATTGGCATAATTTTTTCGTATATATTTGGTAGAATTCACCAGAGAACACATCTGGGTCTGGTGTTCGTTATTTTAGAAGGTTTTTAACTATTGATTTCATTTATTTGATAGGTATAGGCCTATTCAGATTGACTATTTTTTCTTGTGTGAGTTTTAGAAGATTGTATTTTTCAAGGAATTAGTCCACTTCATCTAGGCTATCAAATGTATGGACATAGAGTTGTTCATAGTATTTCTCATTTATTCTTTTAATGTCTGTATAATGATGTTCCTGCTTTCATTTCTAATATTAGCAATTTGTGTCTTCTCTCATCTTTTCTTAGCCTGGCTAGTAGCTTATTGATTTTGTTGACTTTAAAAAAAACACAGCTTTCGGATTCATTGATTTTTCTGGACTAATTTTCTGTTTTCAATTTCATTGATATCTCTAAATTTTGTGTTATTTATTTTCTTCTGCTTGTTTTGGATGACTGTTTTTCCCCACCCCTGAAGTGAACGTTTAGATGATTAATTTTAGACTTTTCTTCTATTCCAATAAATACATTCAATCCTATAAATTTTCATCTAAGCACAATTTTTGCTGTGTCCCACAAATTCTGATATGTTGTGTTTTAATTATTATTTTACATTTTTTAGTCTAATACAGTTTATTTTCACCTACTTCCTTTATACTCTTAGAAGCAAACATATTACACATCTATTACATTTCTATATGTTATAGACACAATGATACATTACATGTATATTATTTTATGTAATTATTTTTAAAATACATTAAGAGAAAGAAGGACGAAAATATGTATTTCTACCTTCCTTTAATCTCAGCTTAATTCATTAGAACCATTTATTATACAAACTTTCTTCTGGGTCATATGTGATGTTTAGAATTGTCACATGTGATTCATAGGCAGAGAGTCACTTTCACATATGTCTTTGAGTTCTACATATTTTAATTACTATCTCATTTGACTCCTGTGCTCACATTTGTTATGGGAATTGGTGTCTGGGTGAGTAAAGTCTTGCAAGAGAGAGAATGGTACTCTCAAAGAAAGCAATTCTGATGACTTTAGCAAAGGGGATATTTCCAAAATTGGTAGACCGTACCAGAGAACAAAAGAATAATGCAGTACTCTGGGACTAAAATGGACTAAAATAGCATGGCACCTTTACCACTTCTAGTCCTAAAGTGGCAAATGTAAGAGACAATTATTTCAGTCCCTCAAGTGACCTCACTGATTCTGCTTATTTCATTGGTCCCTTTAGACTATCTCTTGAAAACTTTAGGAGTAGAGAATCCAAAAGCCTGTACCAGAGTTCACAAACCTGTTCTTTATTCTATCTTAACTACTGATCTTCAGTATGACTTCAAGAAGACCTCTCCACCTCTCTGCCTTGACATATGCCATACATCTTGGAAAGTTCTTGAAAAACTATGATCAGCTCATGGAATAGGATTTTGTGGTGACAAATCCCTTTTTTGATATAAATTATGGAGCCTCAACCCAAAAACTGCACATTCACACCTAAAAGTAGTTTATTTATATAAATATTTATATAATTTTTAAAAGGTTGTTCCGGAGACCCAAGTCCATAGACTCAAAGCTGCACTTACTCTCTCCCCAACACAACACACACACACACACACACACACACACACACACGTGGGAGTTAAGAAGAAAATCACTTTCTTTGATGGGAGCAGGCATTTGGGCTGAGCTTGAAGATAGATTTTAAATGCACAGAGACGGGGAATGAGCAGGGATGAGAGGTGATAGGCTGGGAGACCATATAATACATCATAAACACTGATAGTGAAAAGAGACACCATCAATAATTGCACTAGAATGCCATTCTGGGCTGTCAGGAGCCAAGAGGGATGCATGTTTACCCTGGGTAGAAGTAGCTTTGTATGGCAGAGCATGAAGAAGAAGCATCCTCTTTGAGAAGAGATATGCCTGATCTTCGTCTTAGGAGAGGTTGTGCTTCTCTCAGGAAAAGCAAAAAAATCTCATGGACACCATTTTTAAAAGTTGGATTTTCTTTTGCTTTAGCTTCTAGAAATCTTGGAGCTGAATATAGACTCACATATAGTAAATACCCAGAAGTCCACAAATAGTAATTCTGTAGGACCTTACACTTTACATTTCACACACTAATTTTACTCCTGGTCTTACCTAAGATTTCCTACTCTCATTTTTTCTGTGTGCTTCTTTTTTATCCCACATAATTTAAATTTTAATTTAACTTGTTGAACTTTATGCATTTGTATAAGCTGCTTCAAATCGTTTCTTGAATGAGTCAGGATATAAATAAGTACATAAATGAGATGGCCAGTCTGGTGGATAAATTATAGGACTAATAATAGATTTTCACTTCATTTATAAGGTTGTCACAATACTACCTTGTGGATCTGTCTACAATGAAAGACAGACAAAGAATTGCAATGTATTAAGTGTCTGTCACCAAGGAACTTGGTGCTTTTTCTTATCTTACTTAATCCTCGCAGTAACCCATGAGTCGGATATTCTTTTTGCTGTGTTATAAGTGAGATCACTGAAGCAGTACATAATCTGGTTAAAAATGGAAGGCTTTGGAGTCAAAGGAAACTTGGGTTCAATACCCAGCTCTTATACTAATTAACTTGACCAGTTTAAGGTACATAAACTTCTGTGAGACTCAGTTTGCACTGCATAACGTGGGGATACTGTTTTACTACTTTTAAAGGTTATTATGAGGGGTTTAATTAAATGAATTGGTTTGATGCTACTTGCCTTTTCCCTTCCATAAGATTACATCACAAAGTCATGTCAGGATGTGAGTCCACTCTTGCCCTGTCTTTCCAAAATGGCCCTGGATTCCAGAAATTACATCACAGTAATTAGACACTGGACCACAGAATTGTAAGTCTATTCCTACTGAATTGTCAGTGCACTTATTGCAAAATATTTACGGCACACATACTAGCAGCATGTATTGACCTGAATGTACATATTCCCTCAGTGCTTGATGTTTTGCTTATCCTCACCAAGAAGGTTATGGGGGTGGGCAGTGGCACTAAAGTGGAACTTTGCTTCAGCAAAGAAATAATCCTTTTCTCACCCTAGGAGAAGTTAGAAAGTTTTTTTCAATCCAGAATCTCAGAAATTTACCATGGAACAGTGGATTGTTGACTCATTTATTGCACATACATTCATGGAACACATACTATGTATCAAGCAGGCCCACAGGGAGGAGGTATAAGGGATTTGACCTCAATCCAGATTCCTCCTGGGGCTGCTTCTCTTTCACAACCCCAGAATATATGATTTCACAGGAAGAGTTCAGGGACAAGCAGAGACTTGAGGACTCCTAAGGTTCTTCCCTACCCCTTCTGGACTACTCCGTTCTGATCATTAACTCCTTGAGGTCATAGCCTCCTGCCTCACTCCACATTTCCTGCTCCTTACCTTACTTCAGCTTCTTTCTACCTCAGAGTCAACTGTGAGAGTCACTCATTGCTTCATCTGATGTGGTTAATTGATGGAAATGTTGATGCCTCTCCTTAGTGAGCACTTGGCAGCCCTGAAGCATCAGCGGAGATGGGCAGTGCATGTCTGAGCTTGAGACAGAAAGCATTCTGGCCACTAGGTCATGTCTAGAGTTGAGTTGTTGCAGCAGTGGAGAGGATTCTTCATCTGTACAGTCTCCCAGTTACTGGGGAATGGCTGTCACCAGCTAAGGAGAGAGTGAAGATGGGATTATGAAATTTAGTTCCGAAATGCCATTAGAATATTTCTCTCATACATCAGCTACTCAGGAGTTACTATCTCACTCTCCACTCAACCTTTGCACCAGCTGCATTCAGACATCTCCATATGGGAAAAGCTCATTGCTTTGAATAGAATGCAAATGGAGAGATTCAGAGATGGCGATTCCTTCACCGCAAAAGAGCTGAAGTGCATGCAACTCACCTGAGGATTGAATAGGGCAGGAGATGGCCTGTGTGTGGGTGCTCATCCCTGGAGGAAGCATAACCCCTCTGTCATGTTATTGACTTCGCAGAGCTCAGGGTAGGTAAGACATGGCCAGTAAACAAGAAGCCAAGAACAGTGCCAAGTGCAACTTCACAGCGTGCATTTGGCCAATTACTATGTGAGGACTCAGGAACAGGAAGAAAGGAAAGGGCCATTCCCTGCTCAAGGGATCCTTCAAGCACAGGGAGAGACCGATAAATGATCACCGTCATGCCATGTAGTGAAGGCCCACAGTCATGAAGCCAGTGTGGAGATGGGATTATTACATAGAGAGTGGGGAGAAGTCTAGGAAGGACAGAAGGAAGGGAATGCTTGATCTGAATCCCTGGATGACAGGAAGAAGAAAGATCTGCCTGGACCCAGGCAAGGGGCTATGGAGTCTGTGACAGGTTTCGGGGCAGAAGCTTCTCATTACAGCTGGGGCTCCTGAGTGGTTCAGGATAAAACTGGAAATATTTGTTGGACCCTAAATGTAAATAGACTAAAAGCCTTGTGAAAAATGTTTTCAACGTCAGCTTCCAGGCCATGAGGTTCACCTAAAGTGATCCCAAATCTAGCAGGGATTTGCTCTCTAAACTGGGTAGTTTTTGAGTTTTTTTTCCAAATCACTGGAAATAAATGATCACAGGTGGTGTCATAAGGGTCAGGGTGGGATAGCAGGTGTCCCAATGTTTCTGAGTGGCTTGCAAGTTACAGACGACTGATGAAAACAGACCATCCCAAGGCAAGGACTGCAACTCTAGAGCCAATACCACAGGCTGAAGACCACTGTCCTGTAAGGAAAGCCCTTGTGTCCCACAGAAGAGAAGGGGCATCCAGGCACCCTGAAGCATGAGTGGTTAGGGGAGAGGCTTCTCTGCAAAGCTGATGAACATGATTTCAGGGTAAATTTCCTCTTACGATTGTATTTTATTTCAGAGCCATTAGGATAATATTGCTATTCTTTCCATGTCAGTGGTATCTCTGCCTCATTTGCATGTTCTGTGAGCTTCTCTGCTCTGGTGCTGAGAAATTGCTCTGTCAGTAAAAGGCGCTTTGAAAGGAATCAGCACAAAGCCCTTTGCCAAAGTCAGACAAGAAACCGCCTGATTCCCCCTCCCCACTCATCAGGGCCCTCTCCAGGCAGAGGGCTCTTTGAGAAGCAGAAATGCCCACTGCTCATGCCAGCAATCCTGGATTGATGCATAATGGGTGGTCACTTTCATAGAAAACAAACATAACCAGATGCAATCAGAACAAGGAGGTCCAAAGAGGCCTATGACTGGAGTTGTGTACTCTGGGAAACCCCAGAAGGCCACTGGCCCAGAAGAAAGAGCTTAGGTTTGGTGTCAGTTTTTGGAAACAAAATGAGTTCAAACCCCACCTCAGCAACTTACTGGAGGTGTGATGTTTCCTAGTCCTCCCTTCCCTCATCTATAAAGTGGCAATGTCCATTTCTTTTGCCTTTGCAGTGCAGAATTACCTTAAGGATCAAAGGGAGAATGAATTCGAGCGGAATACATTGCAAATTCTGAAACAAATAGTCATTGTCAAATGAGTTTGAATCCTTGATCTACCACTGGTGAACTGCGTAACCTTGGATGAGGTGCTTTTCCTCTCTGTGCCTTGGTTTCTAACTTGTCAAATGCAGACAGGCATCACTAGTACAAAAGGTTGTATAAGAGCAAATTTGTGAGGCGTTCCATATTTTTTTAAAAGAGTAAATACATAAGATGCATGGTGCTGGACTCTAAGTGCTTTGCACATGCTTGCTGTCACCATTGTTGTCTCTATTGTTTTCATCATTATGGTCCTAAAGAGATAAATACCTGCATGGCCCCTTCCTCTGTAGTTTGTGGTCCCAAAGTCATCATGGCTGCAGGATCCTATCACTTCCTTCCTGGCATGTTGCTGACACCACACAATGCTGGAAGTGGAAAGGACAGTGCTTAGCACCTACTCTGTGCCAGGGTCTATGCTAACCCTTTCTGCAACCTTTGAAATTAGGTATCAAGTAAAGAAACTCTCTCCAGAGAATCAAAGTTGCTCTCCATAGGCAAACAGAATAGGCAATAGAGGTGGCTCTGTATCATCCCAGGTCCCAACAAGAACAAACATCACACAAGCTATTTTACCAGAATAACTTTAAATGAAATAATTGACCAAATATATGATGACTGACAAAAAAAATTCAAAAACAAAAAAGGAATAATGACCTAGCACAGAGACATAGAGATAGGAAGTACAGGGATAACGTAGCAAAGAGATTGGGGTGACCAGAACCTAGATGCTTGATGGAGGCATATGCCGGGGCTGGCTGTGCTCTGCCATCTGAAGCTGGGGGTGGGCCTAAATCCTTGGAGCTCAGAGGAGGGCCCTGAAGGTTGAGGCCTGTCTTTTTTTGGTGGGGGGGGGGGGCTGGTACTTCTGAGGAGAAATGAAGAGGCTGTCCCTGGGAAAGCTGGTAGGCACTGGAGACCAGAACCAGCGACCGCTGCAGCCACTTCTATGGGTCAGCCTGCAGCTGCTGGAGGGAAGGCCACAAAGCCGGAAGGGGCAGCAGGAGAAGAGGAAGGAGCAATGTTTTTTCTTCCATGTCCTTCCTTCTACATTTTCTCTGGTTCCTGCTATCAGTAGGGCCTCACCAAAAGCAAGCTAGCAAAGGAACAAGGCCACTGCAGAGTTCTATCCCCAGCATCATAAAGCAGAGAGAAGAAAGTTTGGTTTAAGCTGAGAGTCGATAGCTGAATAATGGCACATCCACCCCCTCTGCTGCTTAGCTTCCACACACGTCATATAACTACTTGGAAACCCAGTGAAGCAACAATAGCACCTTGAGGCATTTCCCAGACACAAGCAACAACTCTTCATAAAAATGAAGATACACTGATTCTCACCTCAAGATGGGATTTAAAATTTCCAATAATTATTGTGCCTATATCTGATGATAGCTAAGGTACCCATCTCTGGGTGATGGTAATTATTCTCAAATTCTGTCTCTACCTGAATACTATTTAATCTGTAGACTAAATTATACAAAATTAACTTCTACGCCAAATCCTTATCTAAAATTATAAGGGAAAGGAAGGGAATGGATGAAAAATTTGCAAATAAATACAAGTTACACACACACACACACACACACACACGTGTGCACACTACTCAGATGAGGCTTAAGTTGCTTCTAAAATGCAAAATCACCACCAGGAACACTCTGCAATATGTGTTCAATTATTTATGTATTTATTCATTGTTATTATTTTAGAAATAGGCCATGCAAGGTGATTTAACTTGGCTTTCACCTTGGAGAAGAGGTCATAATATACTTTAGCACTGTGGATGCTCAGAAAATGCATGCAGTATCAGGTCTATGATTTTTTAAGCCTTTTTATTTTGACATAATTTTAGATTTACAGAAGAGTTGCAAAAATAATAGAATACTCATGCACTCATCACTCAGTTTCTTCTTATATTATTAATTTATATAACAATAGAACAAGTATTAAAACTAGGAAATTGACTAGTACTATTAACTAAACTGTAGAGTAAATTTAGATTTCACCAGTTTTTCCACTGTTATCATTTTTTTCTACCCCAGGATCTAATCCAAGATCCTACATTCTATGTAGTTGGCAAATTTTCTGAGTTTACTCCAATAAACAATATTTCCTCAGTGTTTCCTTTTCTTTCATGACCTTGATATTTTCAAAAAGTGCTGGTTTGTTATTTTAAGAAATGTCTCTCAGTTTGGGTTTGTCTGATATTTTCTCATGGTTAAATCTCATGGTTAAGTGATGTGTTTTTCTTCTTAGTATATGATATCAGGGGTACTTAAAGTCAATGTGTTATTACTGATGTTGACCTTTATCACTTAGTTAAGGTCATATCTACCAGGGTTCTATGCTGTAAATAAAGGTGTTATTTTTTCTTTTATAATTACTAAATATTCTGGGGGAGATACTTTTATACCATGCAAATTCCAGTTCTTTCTTAGACTTTTAGCCACTAAATTTAGCACTCACTGGTGGATCTTGCCTGCAACAATTATTTCTTGTCCCTCCTCCAGTAGCTGGAGACACTTTGGTGTTGATATAAGATTAACAGCTCAGAACTACTATAATCCCTTTTCCTAGAGATAGAATCTCTCTCTCTCTCTTTCTCCCCACTCCCCCCCCCCCCCACCCAGTCTTCAGTACCAATTGTCTTTACTGGTACCTTAAAGATGAGGAGATCTGTCACTCCTTTCACAGTGTATTTACAGTTTGAGATCCAGGCTTAACTGGCTCCCCACAGCAGAGTTGACACCTCCTCCACCTTACCCACACCTCTGTGGAAGGCACTGTCTGTGCTCTTCTGCCCCCAATCTTTCTCCTAGGTACTCTGGGGAGATTTATGAGAAAAGCCCATGCATGTGGACTCCATTCTTCATAGCTCTCAGGGCTTTGATACCTTTATGCTGGCTCACACTCAGCCCTTATAGACTGGCTAAGACCATAGCTGATCTTGTCCCTTCTGTCTTCTTGGCAGCCACTTCTTCCTCCCAGGCTGCGTATTCCTGTTCACCTTTCTTTGGGGATGAGGGGAATCTTTTCTTTGCATTTCAGATTGTTACCCTGCATCCTCTGATGGGTGTAACAAAAGTTGTAACTTTACAGGCTTCTCAGTTTTTCTCAGGTTTAGAGTGAAAGGGATCCTTTTTCCAGTTTTTGCATCTTAATTTTTCATGGCATGTGTATTCATTTCCTGTGTCTGCTGTTTAAAAATTACCACATGCTGGGTGTCTTTAAACAAGAGATAGTTATTATTTCACAGTTCTGAAGGCCAAAAATCCAGAATTAAGGTGTTAGCAAGGCTGTCTTCCCTCTGGAGGCTTCTAGGGAAGAATCAATTCTTTCTTGCCTCTTCTAGCTTCTGGTGGCTCCAAGCATCTCAATTTATGACTGAATCATTCTAATTTCTGCCTCCATGTCACATGGATTTATCATCTGTGTCTTAAATCTGTCTCCACCTTTCTCTTACAAGAGTGCTTTTCATTGGCTTCAGGGCTCACTTGCATAATCCAAGATGATCTCATCTCAAGATTCTTAACGTGGATATATTTGCAATAAACCTTTCACCAAATAAAGTTGCATTTACTGTCTCCCAGTTTTGATGTTGACATGTCTTTCGGGGAGTCCTCATTTGACCCACATAGTATGTGAGTATGTTGGGTCTTTGTTATGGTAACTTCCATTTCTGTGGTGTGTTGCAAGCAGGAGCCCACCAAGTACTGTGCTGCAGAATCCTAAAGGGCCTGCTTTCTTCTGAACAACCCATCATGGCAAAGGTCTACACTCTGAGACTCCGACTCTCAGTGTGCCCTTCTCTCCCTGTCAGTGCCCCAGTCAATCACATGACCTAAGGCAAAATACACTTATGATCTTTTTTCTCACTGTTCTTTTTGAAAATTTCTTCTTCCAGATTTATACTTGTCTCAATTTTTCTATTTATCCTCCAATTATTACTCCTCAAAAAAAGCCTTTCCTGAATATACTATATAAAATAGAGCCTCTTCTCTTGACGCCTGTTCTTTCCTCCTGTTTCAGCTTTATTTTTGTTTGTAGCGCTTGCCATTCGCTATCATTGTATTGTCTATGTCTCATATTTATTGGCTTGTTGTCTCTTCTCAGATAGAATGGATATTCCAAATGGGTAGGATTTAGGGGTTTTTGCACATGGCTTTATACTAAACACCTAGTCAAGTATCAGGGACTTACTTTGTGGTCAACAAATATTTGTTGGATCAACCAATCAATCAATTCTATATCCAAGTGCATGCCAGCCTTCAGAGTAGCCATATTGGAAGGTATTTGAGGCTATTTCAATGATGTGCCACTGTAAAGATGTTAATAATACTTCTCACTTCTGGTGCATCTACCATGTACAAGATACACACACACACACACACACACACACACACACACACACACATGCAAGGAAAGCAGTTTAATTGTGATTTTGTAGTTAAGAAACTGAAACTTTGAAAAGTTAAACTCAACCTAAGTCAAGTTTTTCTTGGAATTGACAAGTTTATTTTCAGTCTTACATAAAGTTATTACCTAGTTTAATATAAGTTATGCTGACCTCCTGAGTTGGGAAGGTTATTTTTTCCTTTATTTTTTAATACAGTTTGTGTAGGATTTATATTTATTTTCTTAAATATGAGATAGATTTCACTAGTGAGGACTTTGGGGAAGATTTTTAATTATAAATTGAATTTCTTTAACATACATAGAGCTATTCAAATTTCCTTTTACTTTTTACATATATTTCAGTAAATATTATTTTCAAGAAAATTGTGTTTTTCATTTACGGTGCAAGAAATTTTGACATAAATTTGTTCATAATATTCTCTTGTTATTCCTTTAATATCTGTAAGACCTGTAGTCATCGTTCTGTCTTTCTTTTTTTTTGAGTTAGAGTCTCACTCTGTCGCCCAGACGGGAGTGCAGTGGCTGCTCGCGGCCACCTCAGCCTTGACCTGTTGGGTTCCAGCGATCCTTCTGCCTCAACCTTCCAAGTAGCTGAAACTGCAGGCGCACGCTACCACGCCTGGCTAATTTTTAACTTATTGTAGAGATGAGGTCTCGTCAAGTTGCCCAGGTGGGTCTCGAACCCACGGGCTCAGGCAATCCACTCACCTCAGCCTCCCAAGGCGTGGGATTACAGGCTGAGCCACCAAGCCTGGCCATAGTTCTGTCTTTCAATCATGACATAAATAATCTGTACTTTCTCCCTTTTTCTTAATTATTTTAGTCAGAATATTTATCAATTTTATTGAACCTTTTCAAATAACCAACTTTTTAAAAAGTTCTAATATTTATTTGATATTTGTTTCATTGATTTTGACTTCTTTTTCCCTTTTATTTAATGTTTTTTAACCTCAGTAGGTAAAAATTTAGATCATCGATTTTAAATCTGTTCTATTTTTAACATAATTTTAAAATATATTTTCTTTTAAAGATGTGGAGTACAAGTAAAGATTAGGTACATAAGTGGTCTACCATACAGGTGAAGTTTGGTCCTTCCATTGGTCCTCACTTTGCCTGGTTTAGGATCAGGTTCCCTTGGTGACATTATGTGCCCTCCCCCTACTCCCCACCCATGGCAGTGTCCTACTAACACCAATCCCTTTCTTGTAATTATTTTTAACATAAATTTTTAAAGCTATATACATCTTAAAGTATTGCTTTAGCCATATTCCACAAATTTGGTTTGATTATCATTAGTTCAAGTGTGTTCTCATTTTCATTTTTTTTGTTTTGTTTTTTTTTTTGACTCATAGGTTATTTAGAAATGTCTGACTTAAATTCTGAATATTTGGCAATTGATATATTTTTCTTATTGCTTTTCTAATTTTATTTCATTGGATCCATGAAAAGTCTTTATGTCGTGTGAACTCTTTAAAATGTATTGACTGTATGGTCAATATTTTCACAAGATTGTGACCATGTACCCTCAATAAAAAACATGAATTTTGCGGGTATTAAGTGTAATGATTTTTAAGTTTTAGCTACTGCATGTAGCTTGATAATGCTGTTCAGAATTTACACAGATTTACTCAATTTCTGTCCAGTGGTTCCCATTTAATACTTTACTAAAGGTAAAGTATTAAAATTTCCAGCAGTAATTGTGAATTTTTCTCTGTATGCCTTTTCTCATGTCAGGCTTTCTTCATGTACTTTGAAGCTTTATAATTTTGTTGCTAGTTGTATACACATTTAAAATTTTTCTCATTTTCTTGATGAATTAACCTTTCATCATTGTGAAAGATCCAATCTCTGTACAATGCATTGCCTAAAAGGAATACTTTTCCAGATATTAATATAGCCTCTCCAGAATTCTTATGATTAATATTTTTCTGACATATCTTTTCTTTTTAATATATCAATATTCATACATAAAACTCATCACTATTAATCAGTATGCACTCAGGCTTGATCTTTTAATCCACTATGACAAAACACTGTATAATGAGAGATAAAGAAAATCATTTGAATTTCTAGGACTACCTACTTTTTTGGTAGAAGTGACATATTGAACATATAACATGATCCCCCTCGTCTCCTTTTCTTATAATAATTGTGGATGTAGCAATGTGTACTGTGGCAACCATGTAACAACTAAGAGAGAAAGGACAAGAGACTTTAGATATCTGCTCCTAAATCATCTATTCAGCAACCATCTATTTTCAGATTTCTTACTGTGGAGAAGGATAAACCTAAAAGCCACTGCTGGTGTGCTGTTACTTGCTGCTAAATGTATTCTTGACTAACTTACATGTACCCCTTTATCATCCTTGTTTATTTATTACTCACTGTTGCCACCAGTGAGTAATGAGTGTCTGGATAAAACATTGAGTGGTCATCCTCCTCCCTACCAGTCTGGCCTCACTGTGTTTCTTCATCGTGACACTGGCCTCCAGTTCTCTGGGACTGGTGATCTCTGGCAGAGCAAGAGTCTTTATTCCTAGCTAATTTGGAAGGGAGGATCCTAAAGTAAAACTGTTTTGGATGCAAAGTGTCAGAGTTTTGTGAAGCAGCTTCTCCAGCCCCTGCAGGCTGACATTTTTCTGCCCTGAATATGTAATCTACTGGGGTAGCTGCCTCCTGAATGGGTAATTGAGTATCAGTCACTTCACAGTAGTGGGAAACAACTCCTCTCAAGTCTCCAGTCCTGTTCCTAAGTCTAATGAGGCTACTTCTTCACTTACAGTAGCGGTGGAGGTGGGGGAAATGTTCTCCCTCTTTTAGAGAAAGGAATAGGCTCTCACTTCTAAAGGTCTTCTCCCTAAGAAAGTATGAGAACTGACTCTGAGGCAAGAAAAATAAAGTTTGCATTATTCATGTCACATTTATGTCTAAGTTAAGATGTCTTAACCCTTCCTCCCAACCTCCCCAGCTTCCATCAGAAACACACCAGGCACTCCAAATTGTGTGCATTATCTGCAACCCTATTATAACACAGTTCAGCAGGTAATTTTTCCCCAGATCTCCCTGGCTCTAATGTACACTGCAACATATGTACTTGGGCAGAGGAGCATCACCAACTTTCCTAAAGTGAGCTTATCTGAGTCCCTGCTTTAGTCTAGGACCCTCGTATAATGACATGAGTTCCTCCAGTTTGACTGAACAGATGTGAAGTTAATATTGGCTAACTTTAAAAAGTTTGAAATGGAGAAACATAAGCATTATTTACTAAAACACTCTATATGTTTATCAAAGATTCTGGAAGGTTCTGCCCAGTCTTATTCAGGAGTCCTTCAAGAAGATCTGGGGAAACATGGAAGCCTGGGCGCTAACGGCAGAGGTTTCTCGGATACCAATCTCTATTCCCAAAGACTCAGAAACCCAGAAGTAGCTACTGATAAAAGGAGAGGTCTCCAGAATTCTAATCAGCTGTTGATAGGTCCTGCCCCAGATGAAAATAAGGAGAAGCTGCCAGGTAGGTGCTACCATTAGGGTAACAGGTCAGCAAACACTTTTTACTTGTTCCTTCCAGAAGTGGGTGATGGAGGGTATATAACTATCCACTCCCAGCCTATGTCCCTTTTCTATCCTGCAGGAATACTAGGGATTTTCACTAAGGGCTCAGGGCAGCCAGGAGACTCAGATCTCCTAACTTCAGCTGGTTTTCCCATTCTTAAAAGGTAGAGACCAGAGAGAGATAACTTCAAAAGTGTTCTGGTTTGGCATCAGCATTTAGCAAAGATTTTATCTCTAGCACCTTCCAACAATCAGACACTGGTGAAGGGCTGCTTCCTCTTGATCCTTCCAGGCAAGATGTAGCACAGCTAGTCTCTCTGCATATAATGATCCTGATCTTGCCCATGAGTGATACTATCTGATTATTTAACATCTGCCCAAATTTCCCTTTCATGATCCAGCTTCAGCTGAGCCATTTCTTCAAATTCTGTTGTCTCATTGCCTTTTGGGGGTGATTCTGTGTCTCCTTTCTCAAGTCTCTGATCACATAACTCTTGTCATACCTCACTCCTGAGCAAATTGTTGCATGGAAAGCTCTAGGTCCAGAGATCTATTCATTACCATCAGTGGAGCAGAAAGGCATGTACTCTTGATGTGTACAATGCTGTAGAGACAGAGAAACTGATGAAGCTGTCGCTGTTCAGGTTGGGACCCTTTATTGTGACATTCTCATTATTTCTCTTTTCTGCTTTACACCTCCCCGATAAAGCAGCACCAAATATACACTCATGTACCTTCTGAATACCCTGAAAAGCCAACAGCCCATGAAAGCCATCTGCAGATAAAAAGATAAGGAAAAAAGATATTCTTGAGGACTGACTTTTGAGATTCTATGCTTAGGTTTCTACAAGAAACCCAAATTGTCATCAAGCTCTGTGTATTAATATGGGGTAATAAAAGTAGAACACAGAGGGGTAAATTTTTCAAGACCCTAGAAACTAATGCCACTAACTAATGCCACTTTCTTCTACTGAGCCTGACCTGTATACTATCATATTATTCATCTGGCGATATCAGAAGCTTGTGACCAATGTTCCAAGAATCAGTGAACCCCAGCTTCCAAAGGGTCAACTTAGCTTTGCAGTACAGGAAATTTCACTCAAGTGAAAATAATCATTACAGTTATTACAAAAGTTTAGGTCAGACTTTTCTTTCAATTTAGGTCCTCGACTCTAGGCAAAAAAAATGGACACAACACATAGAATAAGAGGTATAGTATACAAGGAAGTGAATGTCTAGTTTAATATATATATATATAAATCATATACATTATACACACAAATAAGCACATAAATATTTATTATGTATAGATGTAAATTTATATAAATATACATTAATATAAATGTACAATATAAATAAAATATACATAAATATACACTTAATGCAGGAGACAGTCCTCAGAGACAAGTACACCTATAAGCTATTGGTGAGAGTATCAATACATTTCCATAACCTTTCTGAAAAAAATTAGGTACTTATATAAAGAACCCCCAAAAGATTTCTATTTGAGCCGCAATTTTCATATTATTGCACTCAGAAGTTATTACAGATGCACTTTATTACATATATAAAATTGGACTAAGTAGAATTAAATTGCCTAAAGAAAAAGTCTACAATTTTTAAAATGATGATTTCTACAAATTTTTAATGAGAAACATTCACTGTATAATTAATATTAATTTAAATGATCAGGATGCAAACTGTAGATGCAAAATGATCTCAACTATGAAAGTATTTTTTTGTGAAGAAAAGACTGACACACATGCATTTGGGTACTAAGCACGGTCTTCTCTTGGTGGCAGAATTATGTGAGATTCTTCATTATCCTTTCAAGAATTATCAAATTTTCTAAAGTATGCATGCATTACTTAAAAGAAAACTTATCATTTGGTCTGGAGAAACAAGTTTTTTTCTAGCACTGACCTCTAAGAATACCTTCAGGGCCCTTGAGCAAAAGGACACTGATTGTCATATTGAACAGTGTCTCAGCAGCACTTTTCAGGAAGATGGGAACATTTTTCACATACCTGTTGCATATATTCACAAAATCAAGGCGTCCAACCCCCAAAGGTAGCTGTGCGAAGGCATTTCTGTGAAGGGTAACTCAGCCCTGGCCCTCAGATTCACCTTTGTCTGTTTAAAACTCATATGACAGTCACATGGTTGGCTTTAATAGGAGGAAGCTAGGCCTGTGCACTATCATATTATTCACTTGATGATATAAGAAGCTTGTGAGCAGTGGCCCAGCATCTTTCCAGCCTTCAGGTAAAGAGGTCTGTCTCAGACTTCTCAGTCTTGCCCCATGGCAGTCCATTCCACTCTGCCTCTATATTCGACAACCTGCAACAGAGGAGAGATTCTTTCCTCCTCTAATCCTGACTCATTTGCTTTAGCTTCTTGACAAGGCCTTCATATCCTAAGGAAAATAAAGACAAAATTAATTATAGTTTAAATTACCTAGATAACTTCTGACAAAAAGTTTTTCTCTGAATTAGCCATATAACCTCTCTCTCTCTTACAGGCTTGCTCCTCCATTATATCTGTTTATTGAATAGATTTTTAAGATCAGGCACGGTGGCTCACACCTGTAATCCCAGCACTTTGGGAGGTGGAGGCAAGAGGATTGCCTGAGTCCAAGGATTCGAGGCCAGCCTGGGCATCTTGGTGAGTCCTTGTCTCTATAATAAATCAAAAAATTAGCCAGGTGTGGTGACACATGCCTATAGTTACAGCTACTTGGAAGGTTGAGGTTGAAGGATTGCCTGAGCCCAGCAGGTTGAGACTGCAGTGGCTGTGAGCATGACACTGCCTTTTAGCCTAGGAGACAGAGTGAGACTCTGACCAATAAATAAATAGATTCTTAATAAACTTCTTGTTTATTATAGAATATGTATATTATGTACATATTATAAATATATATATGTGTGTTTGTAGGCATATTACTGCAAATAAACAAATATATACCAATAAATAAATATATACACATACAGTTTACACGCTCAAACATAGAAACACATACACTTACAACTGTGGATATACATATTCATTTATGCACCCAATTCCCCCACTATACATTCATAACATCTTTGGGACTGAACTGATATTTAGAGCAAAAATTTTAATTCATATGGTGAAAGTCAATATTCATGTACTGGTTAAAATTCAGGGTCTAGAATATAAGGGTTTAAGCTTTAACTCTGCCATTGATACCTTGGAAATAGTATCTGAAATCTCTGCACTTTTAACATAAGTCCTATTATACTATTTACCATAGGTTTGTTACAAGGCACAACTGAATTCGCATATAAAAATCATTTAGAAGAGTCCGTGACACACAGTAAGTGCTCAACAAATGTTTTCCACATAGGGAAGACTTCTGAATAGAATTCAACACATGGCCCAAGATGATATGCTTATGTGTGTATTAATGAATCAGCTCACCCTACCTCATACACAAGGCCATACATGGTATAAGGTGAATGCCACAGATATCCAAAGTAAGGACTGCTCCAAACCCTGGGACAGATGTTTTGCTATCTGATACCAGGTCCATGGCTCAACTAAACTCCCTCCCAAGAAGTACTGCCTCTACAAGGTAAGATAAATGCTAAGAATTCCAGAGGATGAAAAAGTGATCTCTTCTCTCCCTGAAGATCAACTCAGTCACTTTCCATTTTTGAGAATAGAAACACTTTGCTTAAGAAAAGGCCCCTAATGCAGAGAGTCAGAAATTCAATAATAAGCCAAGAATTCTGGAAGAAAAGAATCCTATTGAGTAGATCAGGGCCGTCACATTATTAATTTTATACTAGAAATTGACCTCATTTAGACTTATTCTAAGGAGCAGGTCAACAACCTCAACTTACAAATTCACCTTCATTTAAGAGACAAAAATCTATAGCCAGGGCCATTAAACTTGGGAAATAAATCACTAGAAATGTTGCCATTAAAACACAATCCCTTAAACATGTTGTTTGAATTTTGTTCTTTAATATCCTTTTATCAATTCAATAATCAACATTAAAATAAGCATTTTAATGCCCCAGTAGATTTAGAGATTTCTGAACCTAAGGGATGCCTTGTTCTATTACTGAAGAAAAGGCAAACAGTTATAAGAGGGCTCTTCATCTGAATCTGTTGGCAGTGATCTCAAATGGCAAATAACATGTGCAGTTACCTATCCCATCTATATGATTTGCAGGATTTTGGATTAGGTCAAGGATAATCTAAGTCTTTGTGGATTTAGTCCTATTGTTCATATTCATGAAAATGGGCTAAGTCCATTAATTTCTTTCACCCACGGAGGGTATTAAGGAAACTTGAATATAATGGCAAGGTCTGCTGCTACATTTAGCCTGATGCAGTTCCAATGACCTCCCCTTAGGGTCTGCACTTTTTAAAAAAATAGTGATCAAATATATTCCAAATTTGTTGAAAACTATAAACTTACAGGTCTAAGTTCAATGAATTTCAAACACACACACAAACATGAAACCTATATCCAGGGAGTAGGTAAGCCAGGAATAAGACAAAAATTTTAAAAGCATCCATTGTGGGGAGAAAAGACATATTGCATTTAAGGAATAAAGATAGAAATTACATCAGCTTTGTCATCTGGTTCCTGTGGGATCTATAGTATACATTTTTAACCAATCTCAGTTTACCTTCAGTTAATATATTTGTTCAGTAATGGTATAAGGACCTTATGACAATATGCTTCAATTTAGCTCTCATGGCTTTTAAAGTAAGTTGACAAGTATGAAACTGTTTATATTTAACCACATATTTACAATTTGCTGTAATCTTTAGTCCCTTTTATTGATCTGGAGTTCTATCTGATATCATTGTCCTGACAGAACTTACTTTAATACTTCATGCAACAAAATCCTACTGGTACTGAATTCTTTTAGCTCTTTTAAGTTTGAAAATGTCTTTGCCTTCATTTTTTTTCAAGGGTATGGGAATTCTTAGTTGACGGATTTTTTTTTCTTCAGTAATTTAAAAAGAGTTTGAGGTAAAGGAGGGAGGGATGGACAGGCGGGGCACAGGGGACTTAGGGACAGTGGGGTTATTCTGCATGATGCTACAGTTGACCCCTCCATATTGGCAAGTTCCACATCTGCACTCAGAAGCTGATCAAAAATACAGTATTCTCAGGATACAAAACCCACCTGTGAGGGCCAATTTTTATATACAGTTCTGCTGACTGCAGGACTTGAGTATGCGTGGATTTTGGTATCAGTGAGCGGTCCTGGGACCAATTCCCTGCAGATTTCAGGGGAAGACAGTATAATGGTGGATACGTGCCATTATACATTTGTCAAAACCCATATAGTGAAAGTACCCTCGAATGTAAACCATGGGCCATAATTAATAATAATTATCAATATTGGCTTATCACATATACCAAATGTACCATATTAATGCAAGGTGATAAGGGAAACTGAGAGGGTACTTAAGGGGACACATGGGAACTCTATACTTTTCACCCAATTTTTCTATAAACCTAAAACTAATCTAAAAAGTAAACTCTATTAATTTTTAGAAGGTCATGTCCCTTGCCATGACTCTGGGGGCAGGGCTCAGTAAAGGAACAGTTCCCCCTTCTCTCTGTCCAGGACAATTGCTAATTTGAAGCTATTGTCAGGGTTACTGATTCCTCAAGATTTCCTCAGAAACTCTCTAGTATGATATATTTTGGGCTTCTTGCAGTCTTGATTTGATTCTGCTTGTATGGGGTCTATTCTAACCAAGTCCTTTTTTATTCATTATTTGATTGGCCATGGATAAGGAGAGCAGGTGTTCCGTGTTGAACTGCCCAGAGCTGCCCTCGTTCACTTGGTTGTCAACGTACCACAGATGGGTATCCGTATGGAGCCTTGTTACACTTGGTTCTAATTAGGAAATTTAGAGACCTAGTTGACATTCAGTCACAGCAGTGACATGCTCATCTGTGGATGTGGTTAGTAATACTTGTTCCTCCTTTATTTATTTCTGATTCTCTTTATCAACCATAATAGCCTCAGGTGATCCTTCTACCTCAGCTTCCTGAGTAGCTGGGACTATAGGTGCATGCCACCATGCCTGGCTAATTTTTCTATGTTTTATGGAGACAAGGTCTCATTATATTGCCCAGTCTGGTCTTGAACTCCTGGGTTCAAGCCATCTCTGCTTTGGTTTCCCAAAGCTCTGATATTACATGTGTGAACCACCAGGCCCAGCTTTTTTTGTTTTTTGTTTTTTTAGCTTTCAGAATACAATTTGTGTATATGTTTTATGAGATTTACACCTATTTCATGTCTTTTAGTGATTATAAATGGTATATATTTTACATTTTTGTTTCCACATGTCCATTGCTAGTATATAGAAATGCAATTGATATTTATATATTGATCTTGTAATCTGTAACCATGCTAAACTTACATATTGGTTCTCATTTTTGTTTTTTTGTCTTGATTTTTAGATTCCTCAGGACTTTCTATTGAGATGATCATGTCATTTGCAAGTAGAAGCAGTTTTATTTCTTTGTACACCTTTGATTTTCTTTCCCTGCTTTGCTGCAGTGACTAGAATTTCCAGTATTACCTTGAATAAGGATAGTAAGAGTAGACATTCTCACCTTGCTCCTGATAATAGGGGGAGGATGTTTTCAGTTTTGCATCATTAGGTACAAGGTCAGCTCTTGGTGTTTGGTAGATGATTTTTACAACGTTGAGAAAGTTGCCTTCTAGTCCTACCTTTTTGGAGTAGTTTTTCATGAATTTAATGTGTACTGAATTTTTAAAAAATGTTTGATATGATTGTGTTGTTCATATTCTTCAGACTTGCACCCTGTGGTAATTATGTATAAATAAACAAGCAAACAATAAATGGATTTTATTTGCTACTATTTTAGACCTTTTGCATCTTTATTTATAAGGCATATTATTGTATTATCTTTATCTGATTTGGGATCTGGGTGGCTAATATTGGCTTCATAAAAATAATTAGAAAGTAGTCTTCCATTTCTATTTTCTAAGAGAGATTATGTAGAAGTTGAATTAACTCTTCTTTAAATGTTCAGTAAAAATTTAAGTGAAATTATTTGGCCCTGGAGATTTCTCTTTTTTCGGAGTTTTAAGTTATGAATTCAATTCCCTGAGCAATTCAGATACCTTCAAATTATCTATTTCATATTAGGTAAGTTTATGCTTTGTAAGGAGTTGATTTGTTCATCTAATTGTTTAATTTATGTCTAAAGTTGTTCATTGTATTCTCTTATTATTCTCCTGGTGCTTGCATGGTCTATAATGACATTTCTTCAGATAATTATTTTAATACATTTTATTACTGAATTTGTCAAAATCTTTAATAATACAAAAACATTTGCCACATGGCTTTTCATTCTCTCTATTCTGACCCGTAGCTCCTGACCAGAACCAGATAATCAGAACTGCTTATTGACCTGCACAAGAATTACATGGTGTCAAGAGCCCTTTTTGAGGTCGCCCTTTCCCCACAATCCCAAGTGCCTAGGGGAAAGCTACTTGGTTGATGGCAGATGCATGGAGTGGAATCTTCCTGTAGTAACTCACTTTAGGTTCCAGACTCCCAGCCCTGAATGTGCCTCATCTGATGGAACTGGAGAAACTTGGTACTGGCTGAGTGGACTTCAGCCCTATATAGCTCCACATGTATTAAACCTGCTATAGGTGCAGCTGCTCAAAGTCACTTAATAGGATAAACAGGAGGGCTTTTGTGGCATTTTATTTTGGTGTGGGATGTTGGGCTAGCCTGTCTGTCAAAGAATACTTCACCAGTTCCCCAGCCCAGACTGCTAGATTAGAACCATCCTCACCCACTTTCAGGGAAAGAAATAATCCTTAATCATAGCCAGATAATTAAAACTGCTCATTGACATACATAAAAATTCAGAATAAGGCAGACCTCCAAGCAAGAAGCATAGATCTTTCTGGCTTTCTGAGTGTTATCTACTCATCTGGAAGACTTTTTCTCAAATCTAAGTTCTGTGGGCAGAACTGGTGAGAGGCACAAAAGGAGTGAGGAAAGTTGAATGTCTATTATTTTTGTAAATTTTTAAATCAATATAATTGAGGTAGAATTCACATACAGTAAAATATATACTTTTGACAGGTACAGTTCAGTTATTTATAACAAAATATATACAAATGTGTTGACTTAAAAATCGAATTCCACTTCCTCAGAATATTATCTTATGTACCTTTGGGGGAATCACCCAACTCCCATTCTAAGTAACCAATTATCTGATTTTCTCACTGCAGATTAGTTTTGCCTATCCTATAATTTCATGTAAATAAAATCATACTGCATGGATTCTTTTGTTTGACTTCTTTCGTTTAGCACAATATTTGTGAGATCCATTCTATTTTTCCACCACAGGTGAAGCTACAGTGAGCTGATTGTGCCAGTACACCCCAGCCTGGGTATCAGAATGAGACCTTGACTCAAAAATAAAATAAAAATAGATCTAACCAAATGGAGACATGCTGTGTTCCTGGATTGGAAGACTCAACACAGGGAAGGTGTCGGCTCTCCCCAGGGAATGCCACTGGTGCCACTAGTAGTTTCCAGTTTGTCATTTCATCTCCATCACTTATGTACATATCCTCATTTAAGAAACCATTAGGCTAACATCTAATGTTTTTGTTTCTCTTATTCCTGCTGCAGCTGTTTTGCCGACTCTGCCCGCAGAACTTGTGCAGCTGCATGGAACTGCCCTGTATAAAGCATCCGAGTCCATCAGAGCTGCAGCTGCTCCAGGGAGGAATCTATGGTGATAGGCCCCTGACATCATGGTAAGTAGGTTTCCTGATTGCTCAAAATTAGTTTCATTCTCTTGAAAATCACAAAGACATTCCACATGGAACTACCCAAGTTCATCAGTTCAAGCACCTGTTGCTCACTTGCTGAAATCAGTCATCCCCAGGCTTCAAGACGCAAAGGAGGGATAGCCAGTGTACATGGTGCCATCTCCCCTCCCCCCACTACTCATCAGTCAAATGTTCACTGATTCACAAGGGCGATTGAAGAGGATCCCCTCAGATCTGAGCAGAAACTTAGATAGATCTCATGATTAAAATGTTCACCCACAAACTGGTTAGTCTGACACAGGTAACTAATGAGGCATCGTAAGAGACCCTTGTATTTATAGTAGGTGTGCACACAAAGGATGCACGGAGTTGAAACACTTCTTATGATGATGAAATTCAGATCCTTAAAGATGACCCGTTTCAGTTCTTTATTCTACAGTGAAGGATGCTCAGGCCCAGGGAGGCACAGAGACTTGCACAAAGGTATAAGGCAGCTTGGTGAGGAGTGATCCAAGTCTCCTACATTTTGATCAAAGCTTCTTTCCACCATACCATGGTAAGTGATTTTCTCTATAAAAGTTATGGTGCTTATTCATTTACTTAAACTGGAAATGTGAAAATTCATGGTTATCATCTGAGGAGGTGACATAAAGGGTCAGATCTCAATGCTTGTGGAGAGGGCAGGGGAAATCTGCTCAGTGGCCTCCCTCTGAGGTGACCTGCTCTCTGGGTTCTGAAAGATGGGAAGGAAAAGCAGGGGGAAGGAAAGGATCAGGAGCATGTCTAGCCGAGAGGATGGCATGTTTCAAGTCCCTGAGGCAGTAGAGGACTTATCTCCAAGAAACCGTGAGAAGGCCATAGTGTCTGAGTGCAGCAGGCAGAGCTGAGGCAGGAGGTGGCCACATTGACCTGGTCGGGTGTCCAGACTTTATGTGAAATGCAGTAGGAAGCTACTGACAGATTTTAAGCTGAAAAGTACTGGCATCTAATATATAGTTTTAATGATCACTCTGAATTTTATGTGGAGAATGAATTAGAGGCAATAGTAGAATCAGGGAGAGCAGTTGAGGGACTCCTGTAATCTGTGGTGAGAGATGGCTATGGCTTAGGTCCTGACAGTGGCTGCGGAGAGGGTGGTAAGAGAGATGGGAGACCTATTTTGGGGATAAAAATTACAGGAATTGCTTATGAATTGGAAGTGAGGAGGAAGGCAAAGAAGGTGTCAAAATGACTTACATTTCTGATGAGCAATTTCTGGCTTCAGTTCTTACATTTCTGGCTTGGTGTGATTTTCTGAGATAATGAAGGCTGAAGTAAGAACAGATCGATGAGAGGAGGACATAGATCAAGATTTACATTTGTATGCTTTCAATTTGGGATGCCAGTGAACTATTCTGGTGAGGCTCTCACGTAAAGATCCTGCAGCTCGGAAAACAGAATTGGACTGGGAGTGAGGATCTGGGCACCATTATTACAAGGTTGGTAGTGATAGGGTCACCGAAGGAAAGGTGTGGTGTGGGGTGTGGATCTTGTGCTGTCCTCCCAAATGTTCTACAGAGCTCCAAACTTTACCTTTGTCAAGCTGATTTGCCCTCTGACTCCTCAGCAGACTGCCAATCATTTATCAGATCAGCTTGGGTCTCAGGTCCTGAGGGTTTATCTCACAGGAAACTGCTGACCTGTCTCAACTTTTCAATCTGTAGTAAGATACAGAGAAAGGACATGGGGAGTAGAACAGAACCATTACTTATCAATGCTAATGACCTACACCTTGCTGCAACAATCATTTTATTTTAAAAAACGAAAAGCAGATTTCAGAATTGGTGCAAAGATGTGTTAATCACATTTGCATATTGTACTCTATTTCAGAAGACTTGAACGTGATAACTCACAGCAATCCATATTTATGATCTGAAAATTGCTGACTGAATAATTATACATTAAGTAACTTCTGTTTCCTTGTGTATTATTGTTTCTAATTAGCAATGGGGGAAAATAAAGTCATTATTATTTATGGATACAATTTAGGCTTGGCATTTATACTGGGCTTGCTGTCTTCCCATCAGTTCATTGCCCCTACTGGGTTGCTCTGCATGGCCTCAGCAAGCTGGCCAGCCCCAGACATGGGGGTTCTGCCCTCTCTCCATCCTACTACTTTTGTCCTGTTTACTCTTCTCGACTACAGGTCTCCCCCCACATAATTCCCCACCGAGCACTGTCTTTATAGCCTTTATGTATATTCTCACATGCCATAAAATGAAACATTCCTCATTCTGAAATTATTAACACAGCAGAACTGTGTCATATAAAATTTTTGCTTGTCATAGTGGATTATTCATACTTGTGTTTGTTATTTTTATTATGAACAACCATTGCTGAAACATTTTCTAAATAGACCTAATTGCTTTTCTATCTCCTGCCCTTTAGATGCATACATAGTACTCAAGAAGTATTAATTAATACACAGAATTTATTCATTTAATTGCAGAAAGAAAACCAGAGGGGAACTGGCCTACTAGACAGTGCACCAAACCCAGCTTAAGAGTCCCCGTGCTGAGCAGCCCTGCCATCCTCACGTGCCTTTCAAAAGTTGCACAGATTATATGGCCTTTCCCTTCCAGCCAAATTGTCTCTGAGGCATGGGACTAAAAAAGCCAAGTGTCCTTCACACCAAGTGTCAGCTTCCCTGGGGCACAAGGAGAAGTCAGAGGAAAGCAGTGGTATGCAGCAGAGAGCTGTGCCTGTATCTGAGCTGCTAGAGGCACAGATGGGGTGAGATACAAGGCTTTGTGGGCATCCCTGCCCCATCACCCACCGTGACCCAGCATAGGGATCCCCCATCCTCCCATCAAGGTTATACTTCCCAAAAGCAAGCAAATTTCAGTATTTATACTTAAATGAAACTCAATGATAACAATCACATTTTTGAAAAAATATACATTACCAATGCTGAGTTATTATAATTTTTGCAATGAATGTATCCTATTGCTTTTTCTTCTATACTGAGGAAACAATTTGAGAGACCTGAATGTCATATATAAGCTTGAGAAAATTTGGGTCCTCAGAAAGATACCACAGGTGAGGTAGGGTCTTGGTATTGTTAAAAGTGAGAATTCCCAGGTTTCTTGTTTATTCAAGTAGGGATCGGGTACCATACCTGCCTTGGTTAGGATTTTCCCCATTTGTTCTCTAGATTAAGTTTGTTTATCAAACCTCCTAGAAGTGATTTTTTCTTATTGAGGACTCAGCCGCATCCCTGCTCTCAGATTGGCATTCGGCAGCAGCTGGATCAGCCTTGGAGAGAGGAAACCTGTGTTGTTGAGCTTGGGCTGGTGCTGTTGAAAACAGAGGCCAAGTGGCATCCACTGGGTGACCCTGAACCCTGTGGTCAATCGCTGGACAGAGGACACCAGCATGGTCTGCCCATCCCTATAGGACTACCATGGGCCACTTCTCCAAACTCCATCTTCCATCTTCAATGAGCCGTCTTGTTAATTATTGAAATATTATTCTAGCAACCACTCATTCTGATGAATTGACTGTGAGCAGCACATCATGCTAATGGCCCATGAAGCACTTGAAAGAAGGCTGAGGCAAAGCCAGAGTGCACAAAACTTGCCTTCTTTGAGGTCCAGATAGCTGCTCCCATCTCTTGATGCTACATGTCTTATCTGCCAGGAAAGGCCAGACTTGTGACCTGGATAAATGAATGAACTTTTCCTCTAAAAGTTCGATAACAGGGACACGACTTCAGGCCAAATTTATAACATCAAAGCCATGACAATTCTACCCTGAACTGCAACTCAGAAGCTGAGAGGAGCAGAGAGCATTCAGGGAGTGATGAGCCTAATTACCAGTTCTTGTTCCCAGCAGACGGGGAGGGAAGGCCTGGATTGTGAGGTCAAGAATCCTGAAAAAGCCAACTTTCCATGTTTAAGACAGGAATAAAATACCTTCTGGATAATAAACTTGGCTGATGACTGTCAATACAAGGATGAGGGACCTCCCAGTTCAGGCCTGGATAAGAGATTCAGTGCATAGCCTTGCCCTTTCCTGGCAGATCAAGCTGTGCAGCCTCCCTTTAAGAATCGGAGCAGTTCTATCTCCCATCTCTGGCCTCATTTCCCTTATGTTTCAAACTCTAGACCTAGTACAAAGTCCAGGTCATCCTGGGACTCAAAAAGAGTTCATAGCATTGAATTGATTTTGCCTGAAGGAAAAGATTTGGGGGGGTCACTTTTATTGAGCTGTAAATTACTTATAAGCAGTTTAAAGCAGCCTATGAGTGGGGTCCCCCAGGAAGGAGTGGATAACTGACATGTGTTTGGGCTGAGTCCAGTCCCCAAACTGCACCTACACCACCCCACCCCTACACACATGCACATACAGAAAGAATGCCCTAGAAACTTGCATTGTAATAGAATCTAGTTTTATACCAAGAAGCAGCCTTGGAGACCTCTGATCTGACCTTCTCATTGGATAGGTGAGTAATACTATAATCCAGAGACGGTAAGCAATTTTCCTAAGACCTTGTGGTCAAACCAGGGGCAGGAATCAGATACTGGTTCCCTGTTCTACACTAGCACCCCTTCTAGGGGTGGAAGTGACCTTAAAAATTATTTAATCCAAGCCACATGTTTTGTGTGTAAGCAGAGTATTCACTGCTTTCTAAAGCTCCAATCATTTGAGAGGAATAAAGTGAGAAGAGGTAGAGAAAGGTAAGAGAAATTATGGCAAAAATCAGGAGTGAGACGAGATTAACAGAAAAGAAAGAAAAGGAGGTGGTATGTGTGGGGTTGGAACATGTGCTGTGAGGAGTCTCTGTGGAGGGGCGGGACCTCATTTCTGCTCCTGGTACCTGGAGAAGAACTGGGGTTGAGTGATTTGACCTGAGAAGACTCTCGAGTGCAGAGGCAGGATGTGCCCAGACACTACAAAGCAACAGTCAGGAGACAGAGTTGTGCATTGGTCATGAGAGGAATGTGGAGGGGTCAAATGCCAAGTTTACTTTATCACACTTCACGTTTCATAGATGGCAGCTTATTTATTGACTTCCTGCTGAGAAGAACACTTCTCAGCAGCATGAGATGCTGCCACAGGAGAATGCAAGTCACCCCCTACCTCTAGTCATCCCATAGACCCTGGTCCCTGAAGTGGGTGGACATTTCCAGGCACCAGCCACATAGAAGACATCGTTCCTCTGAAAGAACCTCGCCTATGTGGAAGGAAAGATCTGGGTCTTGGCCATGGCTCTCATGCTCTGTTTTGGAGAGTTCTGGCTTGCTTAAGGACATACCCAGGGTTGTCAGGATTCAACAGTTTCTTCTCAAAGAGTTAAGCCAAGGATGCCTCAGGAGGAGATGAGTGAATCCTGTCTAAGAGAGATACCACTCCACGGTCGCCTTGTCCACTTTCTTTTTCTTTTCTGTTACATCTGATGGCTGTTAAGGACTGAGTTCAATCAATGGAGAGAAACCTTCCCTAAAACCAGAAAGGGGCACTAGCAACCATTAATGAGAAATATTAGAGAGGATGTGTGTTGAGGAGAGGAGCAGAGGATGTCTTCACAAGGCAAATCTCCCTCCATGGCCACCATGGGGTCTGGGGTTTGTTCTTATTCAGATGAATTCCAGCATTTCCCAAAGAGGACTAGCTAAAACAAGAATTCCAATAAACAATCTTACTGGGGGTAATAGTCTTAATAATCAAATGTGTTGGAAACAGACTTCTTCATTGGAGGTCTCTCCAAAATTCTTACCATGTAGAATTTGACAAATGTATTTGACCACATGCCTATAATTTCCAGAGCATCATGAGAAAAGTTTATAAGCAAGAGTTATTAAAAATCATTATCCATGGAGTGGAGAGGATTCTGGATGATTTTTATTTTTCTCTGTTTGCTTATCCATATCTATTTTCTACAAGGGATATATATTATATATTATATTTTTGTGTAAATATATACTATATATTATAATATTTGTGTATTGAAAAGTAAACAATTATGTTAATGAAATTAAAACTCTCCCTTACCTCAGTCTGGGCTTGATCAGTCAGAAGCAGTGGGAAGAATGGGTCTGAAGGGGAGACTAGTCACCCTGTGAATTTCAGGAAGGAGAAAGGATGCAGGGACTGGAACAAACAGGGTCCAGTGCCTGGAATCAAGAGGTTGGGCCTCTAGACTTGGGAAGTCCAGTTATGCTGAAGCTGCTTGGCCTCAATTCCTCATCCAGCAGTATCCCAACATCCTTCAGGCCATGAGCAGTCGGCAGAAGTTAGAACCCTGGGACTTCAGTGCCCACCACCCCTTTTCTCCAAGAATCTTCTGAGCTCAGGGAACACACCTCTCAAAACAGCCAGGGAGTAGAGACAACACTAAGAATCCTAACCCCCCTTTTAACAGGCTATTTCCCTGGTTTCCTCAACTTTTGACATGATATTCATATTCCACAGCCTGATCACTCTTGGTCCAATATGTCATGTTTTTAAAACATTTCTCTTAAAATTTAGTACCTACCTGAAATAGTAAATATTTGGACTTAAAATATTATTTTTGCTCTTACTTTTAGAAAAAAGTACATGTGGCTGCTTATAGTAAAAATATTATACTGTAGGGTTTATAAGTATTTAGGTGTAACACATGCAACAATTACAGCAGAATGTGAACATGTTCCTTTCATAATAGTTTATAACTCTGGGCAGGAGAACCAGTTGAGAAGTGCTTCTCCAAACAAGTAGTGCTTACTAATCCCGTAGAATAACCCAGAAATAAAATAACACATGCATACAATATGCTTTTTAATAAATCAGGAAAATCAAGTGATAAAATCATAGTTATTCTGGGATCCAAGCGTGAATTAAGCCACACCAAGTCACAGAGAAGTACCTGTGAGCTGCTGGTCATGAGCACAGGTTAATGGACCATATTGCTTAATGGGAAATAAAATAGGAAGTCAATTCAAAGATAGCCTTTATTATTTATCTAGACAGAATTTAGCTTTCAAATATTCACAATGTAAATATTTCATATCAAAAACACAACAGTAACTTGGATCAAGTGTCATTAAAATACATTTAAATAGCACTCTTCATTTGACATCACTCTTTTCAGAAGACTTGGACAATTCATCCAAGTCACATGTGAAGGCAGGAGAAAAAGGAAACTTGATACCCAAGTATGAAAACATGAACCTCACCTGACAGTTCTGCACCCTGCTGTCTCCAGAAAGAGCAGGTGCTACAGAGAACAGGAGTAACCAGCAGCATCAGTCACTGTCACTGCTCTTCCTCATGTCCCTTGTAGTTAATTTTTCCGTACTCCTTATCCCCATCCTGGGTAACCACTGGTTTGCTTTCTCTCATTATAGATTAGTTTTTCAAATTCTAGAATTTTATACAAACAAATCAAACCATAAATCCCAGTATACTGGTATCCCAGTATAATGGTATTATTACTGTTACATGCTTCAACTGTGTGCTGTTTGGGTGTATGGGAAAGGTTCAGTGCCAGATCACTGGTTTGCCATGGCCGATGATAAAACCAGGCAGATTCAATTCAGTAGCGCAGGGAATCTGGTACTTCTGGGGCAACTCTCAGCCAGGGGAACAACAGCCAGTGTATAAATGTCCCTGCCTCCTGTCTGTCAGATAAACTATACTAGGCTGCATCCTTTAGGCTTCTCAGCAGTCCCTACAGAGAAAACCCCATCGTCTATGGCAGTCATCATTAGGACATAACCTTGATGGGCTTTTAAAAATCAACTTGAGTTAGTTCTAAATAACATCTAATCAGAAGCACTCACTTTCAGCATACAATTTTATGTGGCTTGATAAACATACACCCTTGTGTAACCATCACCAGGTATAGGATGTTTTCATCACCCAAAAAAGTTTCCTCATGTCCCTTGTAGTTCATTTTTCCATACTCCTTATCCCCATGCTGGGTAACCACTGGTTTGCTTTCTCTCATTATAGATTCATTTTTCAAATTCTGGAATTTTATACAAACAAATCAAACCATAAATCCCAGTATACTGTTTCTGGGATTCATCTATGTTGTATTAATGTGTTCCTTTTTTATTAACAACTAGTATTTGCTTATATAAATATATTATTTTTAACCATTTACATGTTCATGATCATTTCCAAGTTTGGCTATTATGAGTAAAGTTGCCATAAATAGTCACATATTGATGTGGACACATGCTTTCTCCTTTCTCTTGGGGAAGCATCTTTCCTGACTCAGTTTTCTGTCCTCTCACTCCTGCTTCTGAGGGTCACCTCCCAAACCAACAATTAGAACCCGACTGTTCATCATAGGCTCTGATTCTGAAAACATCCAAAATAAAATACTAAGGTTTTGCTATATGCTGCTCACCCCTTCACTAAGTCTCCACAATTATCTCTACCTTGCTCCTTATGCCAGTAACCAACTTCTTGTGGCCAAGGGACTCAACACTAATTTTTGGTCACCTCAGAATGTTCTCAAATAATTTCTTACATGTGAATCTTCTTAACTTGATTATAAAATCTTAGAATACAAAAATATTTATCCATGTCGTGCTTCATCACAGCAAGTAGAATACTCCTGAGATCTTAATTATCTAGTTTTGTGATCTTGACAACAATGCATTTACTGACCTCTCTAAATTTCAGATTTTTTACCTACTAAAAATATTAGCTATTTATAATAGATATATTTTACAGTTATTGCAAAGATTAAATAAAATCATGTATTCCACATATCCAGAATCTGGTCTATGGATTCAACTTCCCACTAAACGGAACGAGGAATCTTTTGAGGAATGTTGGAGTTCAGGTCTGGAGCAGGGGATGTATAAACTAAGTCTGCAAACTATTACTGTGGCAGAAAAGGGAAACATGAATAATACTGTAGTTCCATGTCAAAAAGACAGAGGCATATGTTCAACATTCTTCAAAATAAAACGCTTGGAAAAAATAAAATAAAGACACAGTCATTTGCTGAAGAAAGTGCCACTGGCCTAAGATGTTGCATAAAACAAATAATGTCTGGAACAGATTGAAACACAACAAATATACAAGTTCATAAATGCTTAATGAATTTTTTGAATGCTAAATAGAACTGATTTTTATAAAATGAACACAATATTAAATTGAAAACTAAAAGAAAATAAACAAATGTTATATCTTAATACAAGTTTGTGTTGCAAAGCAGTCATAGTTGGTGAAGAAAAATTCTCCTTTTCACAAATATTGCATGGACTCATTCATACATAGGAGCTCAAAAGTTGATCTTAAGCAGGTAGAGGGTAGGATGGTGGTTACCAGAGTCTGGGAAAGTGGAGATTAGAAGATGTGGGTTAATGGGTACAAAAATACAATTAGAAAAAATAAATAATTTCTAGTGTTCGACAGCACAATAGGTCAACTATAGTTAATAATAATTGATAGTATATTTCAAGAATAGCCAGAAGAGAAGATTTGGAATGTTCCCAACACAAATAAAGGATAAATGTTTGAGTTGATGGAGATCCTAATTATCCTGATTTGATTGTTATAAATTACATGCCTGTAGCAAATTATCACATGTATTCCATAAATATGTACAATTATTATATAACAACAAAAAATTATTCTTTTTGAAGAATTACGACTTATGAATACAGAAGTAAAGGTAGACTTGGAAAACCAACATTTTGGAACTTCAAATAAAATAATGAATAAAGGCAATGTTCATTGACGGATGTTAAAACCATTAGAGGAAAAAAATGATAGGGAACTTTATAAGAGGGATCAGAGAGACACTAATTAAACACACTGATCTTTTTTTCTTTTAACTAATCAATATCTGAGTCACCACTAAGTAGACATCACATGCTTTGTGGTATATGATGTGATAGGAAGGTCCCAGCAGCACCACAACAGTATTCTTGCCCTCAGAAATGGAACCTGAGTCGAGTCTAGCCAATCTAGCTGTAGTTACTTGAAAGTAACTACAGGACTGGAAACACAAGTTGGAAGACTGCACAACAAAGTAAACCACCAAATCCAGAATGTGATACCTTCTACACAGAAAATGACAGTTTTTCCAGCAAAGCAGTGGCAGAGAAAAAACAAAAACAAAACAGAGGAGGCAGGAACTGTCATAGAAGAACAGAGACTGAAAAGGCATACAAGCAAATGCAATCTGAGGGCTTTGGGTCCTGACTGTAATAAACCAACTGTAAGAAGCTGCTTCTGAAGCCATCAGGGAAACTTAAATAGGGATTGGATATGAGATGTATATAATTTATAATTTAAATTTTTAGATGTTAAAATGAAAAGGAGTTTATGGTGAAATATCATTATTTGTTAGAGATACATAGTAAGAATATTTGCAGAAGAAATGACATGATGTTTGGAGATTTGCTTTCAAATGCTCCAGTAAAAGAAAAGTGGAAATATTGATTAAACAAGAGTGACAGATATGCTGATAACTGTTGACAGGTAGATTCATTGTCCTGTTCTCTCCCGTTTTATGCATTTTTGAAATCTTACATAATAAAAAGTTTAAAATACAATAAAATCCTGTAACAGAGTGCACCTTACACAGCATGGCACTCTGTGTCCATTATTAGATGGCTGAGAACTGGGGGCCTCTGCCCTTGAAAATACCCCCAAATAGAGTCAACTGGGTGGCCTTCCTTTAGAAGATTCTTATCACCACACTTCCTACACCCTTTGTAGTGCTTCACAACACCCAGCTCTGGGCTGGAAGTGAGTTAAAAGCCTCAGCTTTACCAAGTTCCCTGTCCCTTACCCTACTGACTGTCTAGATTTGGGAGTGGTGGTTCAGTGCTAGTGCCACTGTCCTTTAGAGCTCTTGCAGTTGCCCATGGCAGTGATTCAGGGTGGGTGTTGCCCAGCACAATCAAAAGCAATCATTAGTAGCAATGGAGGACAATTCTTGGATATCCAAGACAAGCTAGAAGAGAGGAGCTGCCCTCCTGTTCCCCCTCCCCCTTCTTCCCCTGTGGTAAAGTCTGCACGATCTCTTTTTGATTGAAAGGACTCTTTGCTGTCCAGGGTTCAAGTTTTCAGCCATGCTCCCAAGCTTCTGATTACAAATGAAAACTGAATGGTCACTCCCAATAGCATCACTCCCAGACCAGCCTGGGAGAGCAGAGAGAACAACCAGGGCACAGAGCATTCAGCTCATTTTCTCCCACATGCCTCCAGTGCTCAGAGGATCTCCTCAGAGAACAGGATCCCTTGAAGCTGCTGGCAGCATAGACTGGACTTTTCATCTCAACATGAGCTCACCCCAGGCAGGTTATGAGAGACATATAGGAGTATGGCAGGGCAGGCTTAAGCCCATCTCCTGAGGTGCTAACAGGTTCCAGGAGCCATCACGAATCCACTTTCCCTGGGACTGGAACCTTGTCCTGGAGTCTGAAGTCTCTGAGTACTCTGCTTCCAGGAGCCTTCAGTGCTGCTTGGCAGGTCACAAGAGCATCCATGTGTATCATCTCCTGTAGGACTCAATGGGGTAATTAGGCTTATACATGATGACCCAAACATAAGGGTCAGAGAGAGGTGATGTGAAATGGGAGTGGAGATGAGGGACACCTCTGCTGATGTCTCTCTCTCTAAAGATGTAGCTCTGAAACAGGCTATAGTAGGATCAAGTCCACCTAAAGGAAGACCGACACAGGTCTCCTAATCTGAAATGCAACTTGCCTCTCAGAGCACAGCTCACCCCTGGCAATGGGCCCACCATTCATGGCCCTGTGCCTGCCCCATTAAAAATCCAGCATCCCTTCTTTATAAAAACCCTTGAACACCTAGGCATAGAGGGAACACATCTCAAAATAGTAAAAGCCATCTACAACAAGCCCACAGCCAACATATTACTAAATGGACAGAAATTGGAAGCATTTCTCCTGAAAACCAGAACAAGACAAGGCTGCCCACTCTTACCTCTCCTGTTCAACATAGTGTTGGATGTCCTAGCTAGAGCAATCAGACAAGAGAAGGAAATCAAGGATATTCAAATAGGAAAAGAGGAAGGTAAGTTATCCCTCTTTGCTGATGATATGATCTTATACCTTGAAACTCCAAGAGAATCTGTCAAAAGCCATCTTGTACTGATAAAGGATTTTGGCAAAGTCTCAGGGTACAAAATAAATGTGCAAAAGACAGTAATATTCTTATACACCAACAGCAAACAAGCAAAGAACCAAATGAAAAGTACACTAATAATAACCACACACACACACATAAAATACCTCAGTATCTTCCTAACCAGAGAAGTAAAAGACCTTTACAATGAAAACTAAAAAACACTGCTCAAAGAAATCAAAGATGACACAAACAAATGGAAAAAGATACCATGCTTATAGGCTGGAAGAATCAACATTGTTAAGATGTCCATCCTACCAAAGGCCATCTATAGATCAACACAATACCTGTTAAATTACCAACATCATTTTTCTCAGACCTGGAAACAACAACACAGAAATTCATATGGAAACATAAAAAACTATGAATAGCCAAAACAATCCTTAGCAAAGAAACAAAGTGGGAGCCATCACACTTCTAGACTTCAAACTTTACTATAAGGCTACAATAATCAGAACAGCCTGGTACTGGTATAAGAACAGGCATATAGACCAATGGAACAGGATAGAGATTATGGAAGCCAACCCTCAATTTCTCAACCAAGTCATCTTCACAAAGCCTCCACCAAAAACCACTGGGGAGAGGAGATCTTATTCAGTAACGATGTTGGGAAAACTGGCTGACTGCATGCAGAAGAATGAAACAGGATCCCTACCTATCACCATACACAAAATCAACTCTAAATGGATCAAAGACATAAACGTAAAACGTCAAACTACAAGAATCTTAGAAAACGCAGGAGACACTCTTATGGAAATTGAAATAGGCAACCAATTCCTGATCAAAACACCAGACGCCCATGTCATAAGCACTAAGATAAATGGTGGGACCTCATCAAACTGAAAAGCTTCTACAAAGCAAAAGAAACCATCAAGAGAGTGGGAAGACAGCCCACAGACTGGGAAAAAATATTTGCCAACTGTATTTCTTACAAAGGTCTAACATCCAGGATCTACAAGGAACTCAAACATGCCAAAAGGAAAAATAAAAAACAAACAGTCCTATTAAAACATGGGCAGAAGATATGAATAGACTCTTCTCAAAAGAAGACATATGAGCAGCCAACAGATACATGGAAAAATGCTCAGACTCACTAATCATCTAAGAAATGCAAATTAAAATCACGGTGAGAGATCACCTAACTCCAGCCAGGATGGCCATCATCAATAACTCAAAAAATAACAGATGCTGGAAAGGATGCGGGGAAAAGGAAAAACTTCTGTGCTGTTAGTGGAAGTGTAAACTAATACAACCTCTGTGGAAAACAGTGTGGCGGTACCCAAAAGATCAAAAAATTGACCTTCCATATGACCCAACAATCATCCTTCTGGGAACATACCTGGAGGAGCTCAAATTTTTCAATAAAAAAGGTACCTGCACACAGTTTATTGCAGCATTATTATTATTTTTTTTTTTTGAAAGCAGGATTTATTGAGAGGGCAGAAAATCTCCCACAGTGGGAGGGGACCCGAAGGGGTTGCCCAGTTTAATTCAAAATTGCAAAAGCATGGAACCAATCATTCTGCCCATTGAAAGTAGACTGGATTAAAAAAAATAGTGGTACATATTCCTGATGGAATACTATGCAGCCCTAAAGAAGGGCAAAATCATGGACTTCATAGCAACTTGGATAGATTTAAAGTCTAACATACTCAGTGATCTATCACAGAAACTAAAAACAGAATACCACATGTTCTCACTCATAAGCAGACACTGAACATTTATCATAACACTATGAGAAAGGGTTTGGCAGTAGCAGAATGCTGCCAGGGGGAGGGGGGGCATAACATCAACAAGGGTACCTGATCTCTAATCAGGCAAAATGGGACCAAAAGGAAGCCCAAACTTTACCTGTATGATGACCTCTTATTTACCTAATCCTGAATTGTACCCTACATCTTTAAAATAAATACAAATAAATTTTTAAAAGAATCTAATACTGATGTTTGCTTCTCATCCATATTGACAGTTTCCCCAACTGTTCCAAAAATGTCAACAAAAACTTATTTTACAAACATAATCATAATACTATTATCACACCTAAAATTGTTAATAATAACTTTTAAAATAATAAATTATCAAGTCAGCTTATATTTTCTACATCATCTTCTCTTTTTCCTCTCAATCTCTCTCTCTCTCTCTCTCTCTCTGTCTGTCTTTATTCACTTATAGAAAAAATTTGGAAATTTGTCCTGTAGATTTTCTCAAAGTATAGATTTTGGAGTGTAGATTTTGTATAACATTTCCTTATGGTCTGTTTTTAAAACACATTTCTCCATCTCTGCATTTTCAATATATTACTAGATAGTCCTAGTGACTTTAAAAAAATAGATTTTTTTTTTAGCAACCCTACTTTACAGGTAAAGCTAAGTAGTTTAGTACAGTAGCACATAATGTCTTATAGCCCTTTATTTGAAGTCTTACCAGGTGTCACCTTGATCCATTAACTTACTAGGAATTTTCAAAATAGTAACAATCTACAAATTCCTTCAGAATCTATTAGCTATAAACCTTTCAGAAAAGTTTCTAAAGGTTCTCATCTATCAAGTTAAACTGTGGCATAATTATCAAATGCTCTGTTTAACTATTATATACAATGGCTTATATAGGAAAGGAAAAAATTCTTAGTTCTTATCAGTTGTCAAAATAATGAGATTATTTTGTTTGTTCATGAACATCCTCCACTGGAGACAATTAGTTTTCCTGATATTATGTTTTGACATTTCATTATGAAACCATGAATTTAAATATATTTTCTAGGTTTCATTCAATATGGTTATTAAACTTACTGATGCTTAGATAGTCTCATCTTTGGTTAGTGAAAACCTCTTAATGTTGCCTCCTGAGTCTTTTTGACATGATCTTATTATTCTGTAATCCCTTCCTTGTTTTCTAGTAGGACAAAATGTTCCAGGCTTAAATTGTACATTTCCAGTCATTTTTTTAAGGAACCTTGGCTCTTTTTGGTGATAAATGATACATAATGATCACAATTTGGGTGTTAACAAGTTTTTATTGCTACCAAATTGTCCATTGTTTTCTAAACCTTCCAGTAGATGAAGATAGATAATATGCATTTATAAATTATAGGGTATTTATCTAACCTCATCAATCTTACATCTGTTTTTTCTTTATCCTATCCTGAAGATCCTGGTTTTCAATGATACTGCTTTAATTGATTATTTCTTTTTACCACAATCACTCACAAAACAGTCACACAGCAGTCCTGTGTAACAATATTAGCATTAGAAAACATATGATTACTGACAACAGGTAAAAAAATTTTCTTCTAGTTCTTTTTTTTCTGTTATATTCTGTTAGAGATTTGTTGTAAAAATGCTGATACTTAAAGCCACTTGGAGTATCTCTCTTTATGATGCTGCTATCTCATTGTCTGTGATGTACATGCCACCTGCCCCTTCGGCAAACCCTAAGTCTCATTAAGGGAGCTACATGGAGGAGAGCATATGTATATATACATTTTCCTGATGAAAAACGCAAAGGGAAAAATGACCATCTGTTCCTTCTGTAAGCATCAGCACTGAGCTAATGGGACTGGGAGTCGCTGGTCAGCGGCAAGCCTTCAGAGGTCCCAGTTCCACAGGGGTGGCAGCTCTTCACCTGTCAGAGCACCTGATTGTCAGTGGCCCCACCCGGAGCTACACCAGACACAGTAGGTACTTCATATATTTTTTCACTAATATAATTGAAGATTTTTCTTCAAAGATGTGACATAAAAAAATATAAACATTTCTTCAGAAGAGGTAAGTTTGAAGTTCAGAAACAACAAATGGAAACACTTTCCTTCAGGAGTTGAAGATCAAAGTCTTGTTTTTGGCCAAGTGGAGCCAAGTTTAATGACTAAGCTAAAAGCCTGTCATTCATTCCTTTGGAGTATGGTCTAGGTACCATGTTCTTTGGCTATGAGTTTTGCTCTTATATTTCCCAAGAGCTTCAGTTCTGGGGAGGGAAGTGGAAAAGGCTAGGATCACAGAAACAACCCAGAGACAAGGTAGGTGGCAGAGAAATGGCCCAAGAGAAAGATCAGTTGCTCCTTGGGTGATTTTCTGATGTCCTGAGGAAGAAGGAGCAGAATAAGGGAAAAGTATGTGTTTCGTGGTCTGTCCAAGCAGAGCTGTAAAGAAGACCTGCAAGCAACCTTCTTGGCAATGTGGAAAAGTTTTGCTGGCTAAGGTTAAACTCGAGGAACCTTCCAGAAGTTGAAAGGAAGAGAAAAGGCTGACAAGGCCTTAAGGAGCCAGATGAAGTATCAGAACCTGGCAGAGTGATATGCAGGAGGAAGAGCACAAGAGACCTGCTCCCATGAGCATTTCCATTCAACACGGGAGTCTCCCAAGCTTGGCTGAAGCCAACTCCCTTTATCTCAGAAGAGGCACCTTTTTCTTGAGGTACCCATGAGTCCTGCACTAAGCTGAGACTGACTCGAATACAGCTCCTCATTTATTGCCTCAGAAAGTGCTAGAATGAAACTTTCAAGTGCTGGTCTCAAGAGCCTGTTTCAACCTTGGAGAAATCAACTGACTAGCAATAAAAAAAGGAGATAAATTAACAAAGTGACAGGCCCTGCCACAGACAACCCCCCTTTCAAAATCAAAGTCAGAGCAACAGGCCCTAGAAGCTGCATTTCCCTCCCGAATGATAAACAGGCAGACAAGTCAGAAAAAGTGTGGGTGAGAGTGAAAGGTTTTTCTCTTTCTCAAAGTCTCTAGCTCTCAGTCAGTTTTATTTGGGATCTTGCAAATAAGTGAAACGATAGCAGCAACAACAATAAAAATAATAACAGAGCACACTGGTTTGAAGGTTTGTTGGTGAAAAGATGCCAAACTCTGTAAAATAGTTTATGATGGTTTATTCTTGAGCCAAACTTGAGGACTTAAGCCCAGAACACCTAATCTTGGGAGGTCACGAGAAAGTGGCCAAATGGTGGTTTGGTTATATGCATTTTAAGAAGGTAGAAGTTATAAGAAACCATAAATTAATACATGTGGTATTTTCATTGGTTTGTCCATTTCCAAGTGGGGGCATGCAGGTCATAGGTGGATTCAAAGATTTCTTGTCTGGCATTTGTAATTTCTTTCTATTTGGGAAATTAGTAGAGGGGATGCTTTGTTGAGGTAAGGTGGTGGAAAATTCCAGGTTTGTTATGTAGATGAAGCCCTATAAGTGGCAGACTTCAGGGGAGGATAAAGAAAGTGTCTTACAAGGCACCCCAGAGTCTAGGAATCCATAAGAAATGACTGCAAGGCCATAAACCTTCTTTATTTGTTATGTTATGCCAGAGTCAGGTTGCAAAACAAACTCTAGTATATAAGGTACTACGGTAGTAAGCCCTATCTGATAAGTCCTTATTAGGCAGTGACTCCCCAAGTTTTTTAGTTATGAATTTGGATAAGAGAAAATAAAAGGTCAGGTTTACTCCTCAGGCTGAAGGTCCAGGTTCAAGTTCTGGGATTTTCCTTCTGTAGTTTCGAGGCAGGTTATTCAGTATAGATTAGACATAGATAGGTAAGCTTTCTGTAGGTAGTTCTAAAATTGAGTAAGCGTTCAGATATCTTTTTTACAGTCCTGACCACTCTACAGGCTGAAATGTGGACTTCCCAGTGAAGCCCACCATTTTAATTCATGGTTATCATAATAATCATTGTAAAACATATTTAACCAAAAAGGTGAAAGATCTCTGCAAGGAGAACCACCACACTCTGATGAAAGAAATTTTAGAGGACACAAACAAATGGAGAAACATCCCATGCTCATGAATTGGAAGAAGGAATATTGTTAAAATGACCATATTATACAAAGTAACCTACAAATTCAATACAATCCCTATCAAACTACCAATGTCATTTTTCACATAACTAGAAAAAAACAATCCTAAAATTCATATGGAACCAAAAAGGAGTCAGAATACTCAAAGCAACCCTAAGTAAAGAGAACAAAGCTGGAGACATTACCCTGACTTTAAATTATACTATAAGGCTGTAGTAATCAAAACAGCATGGTACTGGTATAAGAGCAGATACATGGACCAATGGAACAGAAAATAGAATCCAGAAATAAACCCAAATACCTATAGTCAATAGATCTTTGACAACCAACAACAGATCTTTGACAAAGCAGATAAAAGCCTATACTGGGGAAAGGACACTCTATTCAACAAATGGTGCTAGGAAAATTGGATAGCTACACGCAGAAAAATTAAACTTGATTTTTATCTTTCCCCATACACCAAAATTAACTCAAGGTGGGTTAAAGATTTAAATGTCAGACCCATAACTATAAAAATTCTAGAAGAAATGCTAGGAAAAACTCTTCTGTCCTAGGCAAAGATTTTATGGCTCAAACCCCAACAGCAAATGCAACAAAACCAAAAACAAGCATGTGGGACTTAATTAAACTAAAAAGCTTCTGCACAGCAAATGAAATAATCAACAGAGCAAATAGACAATCTACAGAATGGGAGAAAATATTTGCAAACTACACATCTGACAAAGGACTAATATCCAGAATCTACAAAGAACTCAAACAAATCAGCAAGAAAAAAGAAAATAGCCCCATTAAAAAAGTAGACAGATGGGGCAACCCTCTCAGGTCCCCTCCCACTATGAGAACTTTCCTGTCCTCTCAATAAATACTGCTTTAAAAAAATAAAAAGTAGACAAATAACATGAATGTACATGTCTCAAAAGAAGATATACAAATAGTCAAGAGACATATGAAAAAATGCTAATTATCAGTGAAATGCAAATTTAAACCAAAATGAGATACCACTCTATACCAGTCAGAATGGCCATAATTTTAAAAATAAAAATTAAAAAATAGATGCTGGTGCAGATGCAGAGAAAAGGGAACACACTGCTGGTGGAGTGTAAATTAGTACAATCTCTATGGAAAGTGGTATGGAGATTTCTAAAAACTAAAAGTAGATCTGCTATTTGAGCCAAAAATCCCACTACTAGGTATGTACCCAAAGGAACAGAGGTTATTATATAACAAAGACACCTGCACCTGCATGTTCATCACTGCAAAATTCACAATTGCAAAGATGTGAAATCAACCTAAATGCCCATCAATCAACCAATCAATCAGTGGATAATGAAAATGTGATATACATACACTATAAAATACTATTCAGCTAATAAAAAAGAATGAAATAATGTCTTTTGCAACAACTTAGATGAAATCAGAGAACATCATCCTAAGCAAACTACCTCAATAACAGATGTTCTTACTTACAAGTGTAAAGATAAACAAAGACATAGAATATGGTATAGTGGACACTGGAGATTCAAAAGTAGGGGAAGAGATGGAAGAACAAAAAAATCACCTATCAGGTACAATGTGCACAGTTGAGTGTGGTGGGTACATTTAAAGCCCAGACCAAAATCATTCGTACCCCTCAAAGCTATTGAAATAAAAAAAATTTGGAGGGGGTGGTAGTGGAGTCTCTGTTGCTCAGGCTGGAGTGCAGTGGCACACTCACTGCCACCCCAGCGTCAACCTGCTGGGCTCCGGCAGCCCTGCCTCAACCTTCCAAGTAGCCAGAACTATGGTGCAGGCTACCACACCCAGCTAATTTTTTATTTTGTTGTAGGGACGAGGTCTCACCAAGTTGCCCAGGCTGATCTCGAACCCACAGTCTCAGGCAATCCACTCACCTCAGCCTCCCAAAGTGCTGGGATTACAGGCGGAGCTACCAAGCCCGGCCCAAAAAATTTTTTGAAAGAGAAAAAAAATTGAAGTAAAAGGTAAATGCACATTCAGAAAAGTCCATCTAAGGTGGAGAAATGATAATCAGCCCACCTTTTAGTTCATGGTTAGCGTAATAATCGCTGTGAAAGTCTATCAGGCTTCCTGTCACAGGCAAAATGTGCATCCAGGGAAACCCCACCCCTTAGCTCAACACAGGTGGAGAAGTGGTCATTGAAACTTGAGCCCAGATACCTGCAGCCCACCCTTTAGCTCATGATTAGCATAATAATCATTGTAAAGCTACATTAAGCTTCTTGTCAAAAAGTAAAAGGGCATCCTTTCTTTTAAGATACCCATGCTTGTTGCCCATTCCTCCTTCTCTCTCTAACAAATTCTATACTTGTATCCACTCTTAAATTTTTTTCTGTAGCAGGTCAAATAATCCACAGTGTCACACTGCACCCCACCCAGCAACAGTTTGATCTCTTGGATTCAAACCCTGACTCTTCCACTCCTATCTTAGGTGAGTTTATCTCTCTAGACCACAGTACCTGCATTTTAAAACGTAGATAATTAGTGTACCTACCTCAGTAGGTTATCTTAGTGTTAATTATGAAGAGCTGGAAAGCACTTACTCAATGTCCTACACAAAACAAATGTATACAAGGAGTTGTAGGTCCTGTTGCAATCACCATGTCCTAGATATGGAATTTACAAAGATCAGAAAACCAACTCTTCCCTCATCCCAGAAGCCTTCAGTTTATTCCTTTGGAAGGTAGGAATAGTACTCAGACCAGAAAATTGACAATGTGATTCCTTATTTACAGACTGAATATTATAGACTATGACCAGGGTACTGGTCCCCAAACCCCCAAATGAGACACCATGCAGTCACAGTGTGACAGGTGAGGAGTGATTGTGAGAATTGGGCTCTGGGCTTCCAAAAACCTTCCCGGTGGGAAAACTTGTCTTCAGCTGATTCAATAAGCCTCATTTTGGAGTACAAGCACCATTTCAGTTATAAGGGATGAGAATCCTTTAAAAGCACACTCAACCCCTTCTACTCAAAGATGAATGTTGAGCTGAGAAAATTCTGATCCTTTGGAAATTGGAAGTTTATTTTCAAACAATCAATTAAGAAGGTCATAAAGTTCTATTCTATTCAGGGAATTCATTAGTATTGCTTAGAAGAAATTAAAATGAATGTTCAAGAGATTTTTTTTTAGACTTGCAAGAATTTTTAAACATCAGTGGGAAAATTATATTAGTGAGTGAGATTTTGAATACATTTGCATTTTATGAATGGAAAGTGTTTCCTGAAATTACCATCAAACTTAAAATACTAAGCAAGAAAACACGCTGTCAGAGGCTGTGCAGAAGGCAAAAAGGACAGCAGCAGAGGAAGAGAGAAGGGCTATCACTTTGTTTAGTAGCCATTGGTTTCTCTCTTTTGTAGTAATGCAAAAAGTCAGAGGTCTGTTGAGCCATCTGGCTGAGATAGGCAGGGCTGAGCCGGGTTGGTAATATGTGACATTTTAAAATAGAAATAAAGGACTCTCCCTTGCCCCTGAATCTTGGTTTCATTTTCATGGTTGTGTAGAGAAAGAGGAAAGGTGTGATTCTAAAATCCACTCATTTATTTAATATATGTAAACGTCTAAAGTCTGTGTCAATTGCCATCTCTCTCTCTCCATCTCGTATAGACCTCGCCCCCTTGAAGCACCTGTACTCAATTTCAGATTCCTGCCTTCTCTCTTTTCATTGTTGTTATTCTCTAACATCCTGTGCCCCACACCCATCCCATGCTGTGATGCCTCAGCACCTGCTCACCACCTCTTCTCTACCCCAAATCCATCACCATTTTCAGGGGCTTTGCCATCCACAGGACACATGAGCTCCCTGGACTCCTCGTGCCTGAGCCTCCCATCTCCAGGCATCTTTGCTGCCACCCTGTAGTAGCCACCCCTCCCATTTGCATGCCCTGTTCTGTCACTAAAGACTACTTTAATCCCAAGATGAAGCCACATAGCCTACCTGAACTACAACCACATAACCACTTACTCAAGGAAACTGACTGCAGTCATTCCTCAATCTCATCAAATTTCCAATCCACTGATCCCACAATTTTTCTTCTACTTGTTCAGGCCATCTAATGTTTATCTTCTTCATTATCGTCCTTAAATCTATGATCAGCATTATGATTGCTTCCTCATAATTAAGTTCAATTTTCTTGCCCCACTCTTAGTCCTTTGTAGTCATTTCTGCCAAACTTTGACTCCTGAAAGAGCCCAACCATTTACCTTTGTCATGACTATGTTGGTACAACTAAGTGCTGTGTCAGAGAAAGAAACCCCCAATGGAACAGACCCAAATCATGGTAACTTCATGGCCACCTATCTAAAATGGCCTGGGAACCCTCACACAGGTCTCAGGCTCATTCAGTCACTCCTCTCAATATGCAGTACATGTGTTCTCCATTCTCTTCAAATATCTCCCTTCATTAGCAGTTTGCCTCTCCAAGGATTAGCTCATACTGTTGCCTCAAAACTCTTGGGAAAATAAAATGTGTCCTTCAGGAATTCCCTTAGTGTCTCAAAAGGAGGAAAAATTTATAAACTTAAAATAATTCTTTTTTCTAACAAAATAGAGGACACATAATTCCTCCTGTTTAAAGTAGCTAAACGTTTCTGGAGCCTCACTATATGCCATGCTATGATCTCAGCACTTGATTTATGTTATTTCATTAAATCATCACAACATTAGGCAGACACTTTTATTATTTTTAACTCTAAGGGAAACTATGGCACAGAGAGGTTAAGAAAAATTTGCTCAGACCAAACATTAGTAGTTTCCTTGGCTTAAGATATCACTGTCCAATTCCAGGGTCTCTTGTCTAAGTTCTGCCCCAGAGGGAGAGAATATGTACATATCTCCTATTTTTTACCTCCAGACAATAAGTTGTACTCTAGATACCTGATTCACTTTCAACAACAACAATTCTCCGAGATCATGTCTACCTCAGGGCAGCAGGAGCTCTCCCTGAACCTTGGAAAGGGACAGGAAGAAGCAAATATTTGGTTGCATCATATGTGTCCAAAGAAAACAAAAGTTGTTCCTTTAATTCTAAGGATTGTGGTCTAAGTAAAATGATTCCAAGAGTTATTTCTGATTTTAAGTGCAGTCTAGAATAGGAACTGTCTTTGAGGGATAAAAGGGTGAGAATCACAACTGCATGTCAAAACCTTGGCCCTTTACTCACTAAGCTCCATCTCAGGACTTCTTACAGGGCCCCAAATGGAATAAACTGAGCTCCCTTTCTTTGTGTTCAGTTTATTTTCTGATCTTGAGACTGACCAAAAATGTATACCAAAGGAAGATAGGAAGCAGAAAAACTACAAGTGGGTTAGACTGACAACCTCAAACTATGGTCTGGTAGCCTCGAAGAGTCTCGGGGTCACCTCATTCACCCTTGTCATTTTTTAGACAAGAAAACCAAAGTCCAGAGAGGTTATATGACTATCTGTCTAAGGATACATAGTGCCGCTGTGTAAACTGACTAGGCCAGCCCCCAGATGCCAGACTCACTAATACATTCCAAATTAGTACTCTGCTGTGCATAGCTGTCTGATTCTTTTGTACTGTATGGTAACTGGGCATCCTACATGTGGAGAAAGATGCTAATGAGAGCAACAGGGTACATTTAGTCTTGATTTTGATGTCACTTGGTCATTGTTTTTCACTAGCAAGTTAGCCTCTGAGAAACAGAAGTGACTGTCCACAAAAGTACACAATGCCAAAGACTGGGCAATAGTCTTCCGCCCACACTGAATATATGATTTCAATGGGAGGCAATATTTAGTAAGAATATCTATTTTTCAATACTCCTTAGAATTATCCAGGAAGAAAAGGAAATTTCCTTCCCTGAAACCCATTATTGAGAATAAGACTCCACCCTCCAGGACAGGTATGGGCGTTGGAGGTAGTGATCAATCTCACAAATTCTGGAGGTTAAAGCTATTCTCATGATAAGTGGAGTCAACTAGACAAACCTTCTTAAAGGGGGTACTGTGAGCACAGCAGGGCCTGCTATAGGCCTCAGTGGTAAGAAGGCACAACCTCTCCTCTCTCCTCTGCTCTCCAACCCAACACCTGTTAATCAATCACTCTGACATCTCCAAGGATCCCCAATGAGAGGTTTATTTTATAATTGAACCTGCTACACCTCAGGTTATTTATGTTGGGTCTCTGTCCCTTTGGCAGGACCTCCAATTATTCTCTCTCTTACTCTCTTCCCTGGAGTCAGGCTACAAATCTGGGCATGCTCATTAAAGTGTCAGTGAGTTGAGGAGTATGGTACTAAGTGGGACCAACTGACAGACACAGATCACTGATGCCTTCCACCTGGAGTGGTGACTTATACCAGCAGAGGAGCAAATTCTCCTGAGCCTACTTAGTCTTCATCCTCAGGGAACTTTGGCAGTGAGTTGGTCAGTTCTTAGCCTGGCTCTGCAAGTGGAGAAGAAAGGGAAAAAGAGGACAAAAAGCAGACTGAGCTGTCATCCCCAGGTGTCCCGGATCTCTGTGGTCTCTGCACTGGCCACAGAATGGCAGCTTCCAATTCCAGCATCAGGTTCTCAGCCTGGTTTTAACAGACACCCTGTTACAGAAAGAGTTTGCTGTGTATAGAATTATTTCCCATTTCTGTTGAGTTCACATTAATGTTAGATGATTTCTGTGGACAAAGGACAAAAGTTTATCTGCCCTGGGATTTTGTATTCAAATAGAGGATGGAAAGTCAGCCTGGGAGGATCACATTCTCACCATAACCTCCAGCGCCTTTCATCTCAGGGAGCCTTCCCCTACTTATTTTGAAAGGTTGACATGAGGAACAAGTGAAACATGTATAAGAAAATGGCATTCAAAAGACCACCAGAAATGGTTAAGCAGTGAAAAGGAGAGCTTTATTGGTGATATCAGTTTGCAAGCCAGGAAGAAAAAGTCTCCAGCAAAACCTGAAGGTACACTCTCTTCAAAAAGGGGAAGAAAAGTTTGGATTTTATGTCTCACCGGGTTGGTATCATACACATTCAGCAGGTTTTGGGGAAAAGCTGCACATATTTATGAGAGGAACTGAGTGCATGCAGATTGAATATACATGTAAGTCACATGTCAGGTTTTAGCATGAAAATGATTTGGAATTTGCCTTTTTGTGTCAAAGGTAAGACATAGGACATGAAAAAGATTGTGGATGGCCTCTATAAGCAGGCTGAAATTGGCCTAAGGTCTGTCATACGCTGTGAGAGGTTGGAGATAACCAGAGCCACACATGCCTGTATCTTTCCACAATGTCAGATTTTTATTGATGCTATCTTAATTATAAAAGCTACAAGCTACATGAAGATCCCAAGGAGGCAGTTCTTCTTAGTATTACCTACCCACTGGATTGTCGGAATCGTGGGCACACAGGCTCAAGCCACTCCACTGTAGATGAAAAATATCAAACTGTAAAATATTTTAAAAGGTTTATTCTGAGCCAAATGTAAGTGACCTCGGCCTGTGGCATGGTCCCAAGAGATCCTGTGAACACGTGCCCAAAATGGTTGAATTACAGCTTGGTTATATACATTTTAAGGAGAAGTTACAAAATAAATAAATAGATCAGTACATGTGAGGTTTACATTGGTTTGGTCCACAAAGACAGGATATCTCCAAAGTGGGGACGGGAGAAATGCTTTGCAGGTCACAGGCGGATTGAAAGATTTTCTGATTGGCAATTGGTAGAAAGGGTTAAATGCTCTCTAGAAAATTTGAAATCAGTAAAAGAAAATGCTGAGTAAACTGCTAGCCTGGTCTAAACGGGTCTATACAACAAATTCTTGGCTAACTCAAAGGCTCCTGGAGAATCTAATCTAAAATTCCTTATGAAAGGAATTCCAACAAAGCCAATTCAAAAAAGCCTATATGGCAAATAATTATTCTTGCTTCACTGCATGTAAATAAGTCTAAAACCTATTTTATAAATAAATTGGTCCTACTATAATTTACATTTAATAAAAATGAAGGACTGGAGAGAGGGAATTATGTTTCAAAAATATAGTATACCTGTTTCAAAATTCTCTTATTTACTATTATTTTCTATAATTTAAACTGCATTCTAAAGTCTTTCCTAACTACATGTCTCCAAACAAACGTTTTCAAATGTTTTCTTCAAACTTTCTCAAAGTAAGTATATTTCATTTTTTAGTTCATACCCAGACCTTCTAATGAGAGAGAGGGTAGTATATGGACTTACCAGTCGATGGTGTTGGGATTTTTGTAGGATAAATCTGAGGTGACAGGGAGGTCTGGCCAAAGTGACTTGCCAGGTCAGGCAGTAAAGGAGAGGAGGATAGAGTGTGCCAGAGCCGTCAGTTGCCTCTGAGTTCCAGCACAGTCCACAGACAGACTTACGTTAAAAAAGGAGAAGAGAGAAAGAACATGGAGGAGACTCCACAAAATGTAAAGTCCCCAAACTGTCCCACCAAGACTGTTAGGTTGGCGGACTGAGCCAGTGCCACGGGTATGCAAAGAATTGTGCAGAAATTAGGTTAGAAAAGAAAGTTTATTTAGAAAGTAGAACAGAGAAAAAAAGGTGTATGCATCTCTCCAAGATTGGAGAGGGGTCCATATGCTTAAAGAAAACGTGGCAACAAATGCTTGAGGTTGAAGGATTTTAAAGCTTCCCTTTGGGTGCGAGGGGCAGATCACCATGACGATGGGGTGGTAGTTTGTTTCTTGCAACTCCGACAGCAGATGGATGGGTAAGTTAGTCACAAGCACATAGACAAAGGTGAGCTGGTAGCTAGATGGGTGGGCGAGTCACATAGATGACAAGGACAGGAACAGTAGCTAAAAGACAAATTCTCAGGATAAAGATGTTAAGCTTAATGTCTTAGGATTCGCCCAGGGTTCCAGGAAAGGATTATTGTCATGTATAAGCTCAAGGAGACCAGAGAAACTCCATTTTGGGCTTTGTCCTTTCAAAAACCCATATGACAAGACTTTATGGTTTTTGGGGCCTGACTCCCCAGGCCCTTACTTAGATATTTGAGCAAGAGAAGTGAAAGGTCAGAATTTAGTCCTCACCACATTCAGTCAATATTACAAATCATAAACATTCCCTACAAAGTAACATTTAACATCAAGAAAAAAGGAATAGGAGAAAGGGTTAACAAACCAGTCCAAAGGAAAATAAGATGAGTATAAGGAATTTTCCTGAGCCCGCATGGACAGTACATTTGGCATCTTGTAAGAAAGTGTGTCTTCTGATGTAGGCAGAGCCTCCAGTGGTAGATGGACAAAGCCTCTGGCAGCTGATGCCAAATGCTTATTACGAGTGACAGTAAGGCAGTGTCTGTCAAGATGGCCATAGCAAACTGGAGAAGTTCCGTTTTTTTATGGCCACAGAGCCCTCTGCTGAGGACTGATAGTGGAAGGACGTATGCTTGATTATATCCTTACCTGGTTGGATGTAGTCCCTATTGATGAGTCACAACATGTGACCCCTGATGACATGATGCCTTTTAAAATGTAAAATGGAGTCTTTTTCTAAAATGGAGTTACTTATGCCAAGGGTACTCTATGCAGTCTGTAATTACTTATCAGAAAAGAATGTCTGTAAGGTCATTCAGAGTTGTAATGGCCTTGTAAAGAAGGTCCTTAGAGTCAGAGTTGCAGTGGTCTGTGTTGTAAATCAGAGTTAGAAGGGGTCTGACAGTTCCTGTTGTTTGAGAACATCTCTACAATAAATAAATAAAAAAATCAGCCGGGCGTGGTGGCACGTGCCTGCTACTTGTAAGACTGAGGCGGAAGGATCGCCGGAGCCCAAAAGGTCAAGGCTGCGGTGGCCGGGAGCCGCCACTGCACTCCAGTCTGGGTGACAGAGTGAGACTCCAACTCAAAAAAAAAAAAAAAAAAAGAAAGAATTTAGAAATTTACCATGCCAGTCAGGTCCTGAGCCCTTGGCCCACAGGTAACTTGGTTTTCCTAAACTTAGGGGCTCATCTTAGTTGATAAAAGGACATCTATTTAGGTTTCTCAGATCACGAAAATATTGAGAAATTCATTATTTTTTTTCATTCTGAGCATAAGAAACATTCATTTTAAAAAGTTGTTTCTGAGACTTCTTTAATCATTGTCATTTCCATTTTTTTAAAAATTTGTCTGAATGTAGGAGTGGAATGAATTGTTTAAGAGCAGATCAAGGCAATTAGAATGACAAGCCAAAGCTGTCATCCTGAAATCCACAGCTCTGCCCAACTGTGGAGTGTGCTTGAATTACCTGGAAGTTTGTTAAGAGGTCCGATTAGGGAGTTCTGGGCAGGGCCTGGTTTTCTGAATTTCTAGCATGTCAGATATTGCTGATGTTGCTGATTCAGAAAACTCACTTTGAGTAATAAAGATAAATAAAGTTTGACTTGGGAAATGCCTTAATCTTACCTCCTACCATAAGAAATTTCCTAAAGAAAAGGGAAGAGAAGGAGAATGAGGAGGAGGAGTAGAAGGAGGAGAAAGAAGATGTGGAAGAGCAGTCATCATTTATTAACTGCTTCCTGTGCCTCAGGCAGGGTTCTAAGTGCCTTCTTTACAATATCTCATTTAATTTTCAAACAAACCCATCAGGTTTAACTATTAGTATTCTCATTTTACAAGTAAGGTTAATGAAGCTTGAAAAATGAAAGCAGTCAATTTCTATCAGTTAATAAAAAGAAAAATCAGAATTTGTCCTTAGGCAGTCTGAACCCAGAACCCAGGCTGTTATCCTTTTTATTATATTTGTAAAAAGGGAACTTTTAAAAGGAAAAACAGAAAATAAGGAACATTTGGTTATTTGCTCCAAATATGGAAAATAAATGCTACATAAAGCAAGTGCTACCAGCTAATTTTTTGACCTGCTACTTTTCAACCATGAGCAAAGTAGACATCAAATTATAAACCTCTTTACTCTAAACTAGCACCACCCTAAAAATAAGATGTACTAGTCATGTATTGTCACTAAACTCCATGTGTTGTTTTCATTCTTTCCTCTCTTCTTTGGCTGACATCTCTCCCACTTCTGTTTGGCCTAGAAACTTGTTCCATCAATAAAAACAAAACCAACCAAACCAACCGCAAACCTCCCCTAAATAATCCCATCTCCTCTTCACCAAGAGTTTCATTCAATTGCTTTCCTCTTTTGAAATCCATTTATCTTTTGCAATGTGGACACTCTCTTACTCTTTCTCCATAAGAAAATTTCTATTCTCTTGTATTCAATTTCCTACAGGCTAGGGCAGCACTAGCAGTGACCAATCTTACTCTTCTTGAAATATGACTTTGTTGTCTCTGCAATAATATTGCTACAACTCCCACCACATCACATGTCAACATCACAAATTTATTTGCATTTTCAGGTATTTCTGTATTTTACTCAGAATATCTGAGGCACCTGAACCAATTGACTACATTCCCTTGAAAACTTTGACTTCCTATTTCTCTTGACCTCTATAGCATTAATTTCTTCTATTTCTTCCTAGACTGTTGTAAATTTTTTCCAGTGTTTATTTTTGTTGTGGTAAAATTTATATAACTTAAAATTTCCCATTTTAATCATTTTACCAGTATAAATCTGTGGTACTAAGTGCATTCACAATATTATATAACCATCACCGCTATCTGTTTTCAGAACTTTCTCATCATCTCAAACAGCAAGCTCATACTCATTAAATAACAACCACTGTCAAATAAAATTTTTAAGAGGCCATTGGCTTGAACTGGGCTCCTGCACTAGGTCCTACAGACCAAACCAACACAGAGTTAGTCGTGCTGAAGCTCTACACCAGCCAGCAGAAACTAAGTTGTTTATCTGACTTTCCTAGAAACCAGGAAAAAGAAAGATAATAGCCACATCCCAACACAGGCATGTTTTAGCCAGTATGATAAATAAGTCTTTTCTACTTTAACCTTTACAAGGAAAGTGACTTTGAAATGATTGATCGTTTTTTGTTGTGTTTCTATTTTCTTCAGTCCTTTTTTGCTTAGAAAGCCAAACTCCTCCTCCCAGTTTATTGGTATATTCATTTTATTTTGTAGAATGAGGTGCTGGCCAATTCTAGAATCACAAATAAAAACCATGTTTATTTTTGTGGTGACTTTGTCTTTTGACCCCCCCTCCAAGAAAACAATAACATTAAACAATATCCCTTCCCACTCCCAGCCCCTGGTAATTTCTGTTCTATTATCTATCTCTACAGATTTGACTATTTTAGGTAACTCAAATAAATGGACTCATGTAATAGTTGTTCTTTTGTGCCTGACATTTTACTTAACATAATATTTTAAAGGTTCATTCGTGTTGTGGTATGTATCTAGATTGCACTACTTTTTAAGGCTTGGTAATGTTCCAGTGCAAATATTGTCGTAGGACCCTTTACAGAGAGACAGGACACCAAGTCATCTTGCCAGGAAGGAGCGGTTATTTGTGCTGCCACTGGCTCAGCAGAATCACATCCAAAGGCTGAGCTCTGAACGCAGCAGGACATCACCTTGTATACCCTTTGCTGACTTCCCTTTACATTTTAGTCCCTTTGCTTTCCTTATAAGGCAACATAAGGCAATATACATTTTGACTGGGTATTTCATGGCACAAGGTTGCAACAGGGTTTCGCATGCGCACTTGGACATTGACTACGCCACATTACTTCCTCTTTGTTCTGGGAAGGCCTTTACCACATTATATGCAATATTTTATTGATCCATTCATCTGTCAATGGACATTTGGGTTGTCCTTTTGCTATACTAAATAATGCTGTAAAGCACATTACTGTACAAGTGTCTGTTTGAGACCCTGCTTTCAATTCTTTTGGGTAATACATAAGATTGAAATTGTGGGAGCATATAGTAATTTTATCTTTATGTTTTGAAGAATTGCTAAAATTTTCCATAACAGCTGCATTATTTTAAATTCCTACAAGCAATACACAAAAGGTCCACTTTCTCTGCATTCACACCAGCACTTGTTATTCTCTTTCCTTTTTTATTTTTTATTGTCCATCCAAATGAATGTGAAGTTTTAATAGTTGTAATTTTCATTTCACAATTCATTAGTCATGTTGAGAATATTTTCATGTGCTTATTGACCATTTGCATATCTTTTTTTTTTTTTTAAGAAACATCTCTTCAAGTCTTTTGCTCATTTTTTGAATTGGGCTTTTTGTTTTTTGTTGTTGAGTTGTAGGAGTTCTTTATATGTTCTGGATATTAATCCCCCATCAGATATATGACTTACAAATGTTTTCTACCATTATGCGGGTTGTTGTTTTACGTTGTTGATAGTGTAATTGATGCACAAAAGTTTTTTACTTTGAAGTCCAGTTTGCCTATTTTTTTCTTTTGTTATTTGTGCTTTTGGTATCATATTCAATAAATCATTTCCAAATTCACTGTCATGAAGGTATCTCTCTATGCTTTCTCCTAAGACATTTTTATTTCTAACCTTTTGTTTAGGTGTTTGATCAATTTAGAATAAATTATTATATATGGCATAAGGTAAGAGTCTAACTTTACTCTTTTGAATGTGTCTATACAGTTTTCTTCACATAACTTTTTGAAAAAATGATTGGTTCCCATTGAATGGTCTTGCCACACTGGTCAAATAATAATTGGCCATCTTTGCAAGACTTTATTTCTGGACTCTCTATTATACTACTTTTTTATATGTCTGTAGCTGTACCAATGGCACATGGTCCAGGTAGTTTTGACTCTATGGGGTTCCTTGAGATTCCATATGAATTTTTAAATTTTTAAAGAAAATTTCTGCAAGGCAAATGTCCTTGGGACTTAATATAGATTGCATGGGATCTGCAGATTGCATTACATAGTTCAGACAGCATTAAGGTACTAGCTTAACAATATTAAGTCATTTAATCTATGAACATGGAATGTCTTTTTATTTTCTTTTGTGTTTTTAAGATTTTTATTAGCAATATTTTATAATTTTCATTGTACAGGACTTTCACTTTCTTGGTTAAGTGTATTCCTAAGTATTTTATATTTTTTGATGCTTTTGTTCACTGAATGTTTTCTTAATTTCTTTTTAATTATTTCATCGATAGTATGTAGAACTGCAACTACTGATTATTGTGCATTGAGTTTGCATCCTGCAACTTTGCTGAAATCATTTGTTAACTCTAACAGTTTTCTGTGCATGGAATTTTTAATATTTCATGTTTTGAGAAAATTTTCTTCTATTTCTATTTATTGAGTACCTTTTTATCATGGAAGAAGGTTGAATTTTGTCAAATGCTTTCACTACATCAATTGAGATAATTTGAGGGCTTTTTAATTCATTCTATTAATATGATATATTACATTAATTTATTTATGTATGCTGAATCAAACACTCACATTTCTTTGATAAATTCTACCTGGTCATTGTCTTGGTCAATTTTCTGTTGTTATAACAAAATATCTGAGACTGGGTAATTTATAAAGAAAAGAAGTTTATTTGACTCATGGTTCTGAAGGCTGTATGAGAAGCATCGTGCTGGCATTTGCTCAGTTTCTACTGGGGGGTTTTGTGTTGAGTTAAAACACAGCAAAGATGGACAAGGGGAAACAGGTGCGTGCAAAAAGGAACCAAACTTGAAGGGCATTCTGGCTTTATAGTAACCCACTCTTGTGAGAAATAATTCATTCCCTCTGAGAACCAATCCAGTATACAAGAGTGGGAAGGGCACCAAGACATCATGAGAGAAGATACCTCATAACTCAAAAACTTCCCACTCGTTCCCACCCCCCAAAACTACCCTATGAAGTACTAAATTTTAACATGAGATTTGATAGGGACAAGCAAAACACATCCAAACCATAGCAGTTATCATGCATAATTCTTTAAACATACTGTAAGATTTGATTTGCTGGTATTTTGTTGGGAATATTCACATCCTTGTTTTTTTCCAAAGTTTATTAGAAAAAGAAGGAAGAAAGAAAGGGAGACATGCCAGGGCTGGCATGGGGAAAAGAAACTGCCTTACATCCTTATTTATAAGGAATATTGGTCTATATTTTCTTTTGATATTTTTCTCTGGCTGTGGTGTCAGGTTAATACTGGCCTCAGAATGAGCTAGGAAGTACTTCCTTCTCTTCTATATTTTGGAAGAATTTGAAAATGACTGGTTTTTATTGTTCTTTAAATGCTTGGAAAAATTTACTATTCAAGCTATCTAGCCCCTGACTTCACTTTGTTGGAGATTTTAATAACTGATTATCTTATTATGGTTTTATTTATATCTTTAAATTTATTCTTGACTCAGTTTTGATAGTTTGTGTCTTTCTAAGACTTTGTCTATTTCATCCAATTTGACTAATTTGCTGCCATACAATTTTCAAAATGTTCTCTTATAATCTTTTGATTTTTAAGTTCTGTAAGGTGGATGATATTCCCCCCATTGTCATTTCTGGTTTTAGAAATTTGTGTCTTTGCTTTTATTTTTTCTAGTATAGCTAAAGCAGTCTCAATTTTGTTGATCTCTTCAAAAAAACAACTTTTGGTTGTGTTGATTCAATTATTTTTCTATTCTCTACTGCATTTATTGCACTTTAATATTTACTATTTATTCCTTCTATTACTTTTGGGTTTAGTTTGCATGTTTTTTAGTTCCTTAGGCTATAAAGTTAGATTATTGATTTAAGACTTATTTATTTATTTGTTTGTTTATTTAGAAGAGGAGTAATTAAGGTTAAATGAGAGTAGGGTCCTAATCTCATAAGTCTGGTATCCTTATGAAACGAAGTAGACATCAGAGATTTCTCTCTTTGCATCGAGACAGAGAAAAGGCCATATGAGGACACAATGACAATGTGCCATCTGCAAGCAGAGAAGAGAGATCTCACCAGAAACTGACCTTGATAACACCTTGATCTCGAAGTTCTAGGCTCCAGACTACGAGGAGAAAAAATACATTTCTGATGTTTGAGCTGCACAGTTGTGATTTTTTTGTGATGGCAGCCCTAATGAAATAATACATCAGTCTTCCTCAACTTGCTTAAATTTTGTCTTTCTTCTTCTTTTTTTTAGATGTAAGCATTTGCAACTATAGATTTCACTCTGCAGTTTTTACTTTTGTATTTCTTATTTTGGTATGCCATGCTTCCATTTTCATTTGTTTCAATTACTTTTAAAATTTCCTTCTTAATATCTTCACTGACCCAATCTTTATTTAGTGGCATGTGGTTTGATCTTCATGTTTTTGTACTGTCTCCAAAGTTCCTCTTGTTATTGATCTCTAGTGATCTCAGAAGATACTCAATATGAGTTTGATTTATTTTTAATATGTTGAGGCTTGTTTTGTTGTCTAACATATGATCTATCCTGGAGGATTCTCCATGTGCTGATGAGAAGAATGCGTATTTTGCAGCTGTTGGAAAAAAATATTCTATCAATGTCTTTTAGATTCATTTGATCTAATGTGCTATTTAAATCCAGTGTTTCTTTGTTAATTGTCTTTCTTGAATATCTCTCTAAAGCTGATAGTGTGGTGTTGAAGTCCCCAGCTATTTCTGCATTGGAATCTGGTTCTCACTTTAGATCTAATAATATTTGCTTTAAATTCTGGATTCTTTGGTGTTGGGTTCCTATATATGTTCAGAATTGTTATATCCTCTTACTGAATAGATCACTTTATCATTATATAGTTAGTTTTGAATTGCTATACAGAAGTACCTGAGGCTGCGTAATTTATAAAGAAAAGGGATTTCTTTGACTCATGGTTCTGTATGGTTTTGGCATCTGCTTGCCTTCTGGTGAGGTCTCAGGAAGCTTTTATTCACGGTGAAAAGCAGAGGAGAGCATACATGTGACATAGTGAGAATGGAAGTAAGAGAAAGAAGAGAGGTGCTAGGCTCTTTTAAACAACCAATTCTGGTGTGAACTAATACAGCAAGAACTCACTCATTACCACAAAAACACACCCAAGCTTTTCATGAGGAATCTGCCCTCATGACTCAAACATCTTCCAACAGGCCCTACCATCAACATGGGGAATCACATTTCAACTAAATGCTTAGAGAAAACAACAATCTAAACATACCATTCTGCCTCTGACCCCCCAAATCTTATGTTCTCGCTTTGCAAAATAAAATTATCCTTTCTTAATAGTCCCCCCAAAGTCTTAACTCACTTCAACATCAACTCAAAAGTACTAATTACAAAGTCTTGGAGGATTATAGCAGTGCAACACCAGTTGAGTACAGCAGTGAAACAGGATCCCCAGCACTCCAGCCCACATAGTATCCTATGCTCCAAGGAAAGTACAGTGCAACACACCAAGGAGGTGGCCTTTGGGACAAAGAGAGCCAAAGAGCATGCTTCCCAGAGCTTGAGAACTACCTGCTTGAGGCTGCTGCTAGGGGCACCCAGGAAGCAAAACCATAGCACACTTTCCTCCAAGTGGACATGGGGGATGTCATTGGGGTTCCAAGGATGTGGAGATGCATGGGCTGTTGAGCCCCAGGACAGGATGCAGTCAAGTGAGAACTGGACTTTTAAAATGGCAACATGCTACAGCTGCTTATGTCTTGTAGGAGGCATGAGGCCCAGCATGAGCTCCCTCCCTCCCCAGAGCAATGCTACTGCACAGTCTCCAGGGAGCTGTGCTAGTCTCAGGGCTCACAAGAATCAAAACACTTTCCTATGGCTAAGTTTGCATGAGTATATACTAAAAATGTGGACCACCAGGGATTTTTCACTTTTTCTCTGCACTGATGAGTCTCTCCAGGTTCCCATTTGATCCCAATGAAGCCAGCTGCCTCACTTCTTTCTTCTTTTGTGTCTAAGTTGTTTTTTACCCTTTTCTGGTGAGCTCAGTATTCTCTCTTAGATGCTTTATGTGAAGTATGATTATGTACTCCATATTTTAATTCTTTTTTGTGAAGGAGGCAAGTGCCAAATGCTTCTAGTCAGCCATATTGAAATCCCCTCCACTTTTTGATTTTTTGTATTATTTCTGTAGTCTCAATTTAATTTATTTCTGCTCTGGTCTTTGCTATCTTCTACTAATTTTGAGTTTGGTGTGTTCTTGCATTTCTAGCTCTTTAATGTACATCATTAGGTTATTTATTTGAAGTCTTTCTGCTTTTTGATGTAGGTTTTGATCACTGTAAACTTTTTAAGTAATTCTTTTGCTGTATCTTATGTATTTTTATATGTTGTATTTCCATTTCCATGTGCTTCAATAATTTTTAAAAATTTTTTTAATTTCTTCATTGGCCCCTTGGTTATGCAGTACTATACTGTTTAATCATGATGTATTTGTTTAGTTTCCAAAGTTTCTCTTGTTATTAATCTCTACTTTTATTTTATTTTATTGTGCCCGGAAAGATATTTGGTATATTTTTGACTTTTTAAAATTTTGTTTAAAATTGTTTTGTAACCTAACATTCTGTCCATTCTGAAAAATGATCCATGTGCTGATAATAAGAATGTGTATTCTTCAGCCAATGGGTCAAATGTTCTGTAAATGTCTGTTATGTCTATTTGGTCTGGACTATAGTTTAATTCCAATGTTTCTTGATTTTCTCTCTGAATGATTTGTCTGGTGCTTAAAGTGATATGTTAGGGTTCCCTACTGTTATTGCATTGCAGACTATTTCTGTCTTTAGCGCTATTCATATTTTCCTTATAGCTTTATTTTGGGGTGCTTCAGTGTTGATTGCCTATATGTTACAATTGTTACATTCTCTTGTAATAATTAATTCCTTTATCAATATATAATAATATACTTTGTCTTTTTATGATTTTTGACTTGAAATCTATTTTGTCTTATATTATTATAGCTATGTCTGCTATTTTTGTTTTCATTTGCATTTGTTTTCATTTTCCGTCTCTTCACTTTCAGTCTATGTGTGTCTTTCTAGTTGAAGTGAATTTCTTGTTGGCAGCATATAATTGGATCTTGTTTTTTTAATTCATTCTTTTAATCGGAGAACTGAGGTTATTAATTTTCAATGTTATTATTGAAAGGTAAGAACTTCTACTGCCATTTTGTTATTTGTTTTCTGGGGGTTTTTTTTTGTCTTTTTCCTTCTTTCTTTCTTTCTTTCTGTTTGTCTGTCTTCTTTTGTAGATAAGTGATTGATTTTCTCTGGTAATATGTTTTAATACCTTTGTGTGTGTGTGTGTATCCATGATAAGTTTTTGTTTTGTGGTCACCAGGAGGCTTCAGAAAACATCTTATACCAAAATATTTTTAACTAATTACAACTTAACTTTGATCACAAAGAAAATAATAGAAACAAACAAGCAAAGATAAAACTTTAAAACTACATTTTAATTCCATCTCTCCTACTTTTTGACTTTTTATCCATATTTTTTTCTGTTGCGTATCTCTTAACAAATTGTTTTTTAATAGATTTGTCTGTTAGTCTTCACACTAAAAATATGAATATTTTACACACAATTGCAATATTAAAAGTATTCTGAATTTGTCTGTGTGCTTACTTTTACCAGTGAGTTTTCTACCTTCAGTCAATTTCTCATTGCATATTAGCATCCTTAACTTCCTGATTAACTCCCTTTAGCAATTCTGTTAAGATGAATCTAGTGGTAATTAATTCCTCTGCTTTGTTTGTCTGGGAAAGTCTTTCTCCTATATATTTGAATAATAGCTGTGTCAAATACAGCATTTTCTCTTGAAAACTTTTTTTTTTTTTAGTATTTTAAATACATGCTCTTGGTTTGTGAAGTTTCTATGGAGATGTCTGTTGCCAGATGTATTAATGCTCCTTCATGTGTTATTTGTTTATTTTTCTCTTGCTGCTTTTAGAATCCTCTCTTTGTCCTTGACCTTCAAGAATTTAATCATTATATACCTTGAAGTATTCTTATTTGGGTTAAATCTGCTTGATGATCCTTAACTTTCTTGTATCTGAATAGTTATATCTTTTTCTAAGTTTGGAAAATTCTGTTATTATGCCTTTGAACAAACTTTCTACTCTGATCTCTTTCCTTATACTCTATTTAAAGGCAAAAATTCTTAGATTTCCTTGGGGGGAGGCTATTATCTAGATATTTTAAGTGTACCTTATTCTTTTTCATTATTTTTTCCCTCTGACTTTGTATTTTCAAATAACCTGTCTTCCAGATCACTAATTTTTTCTTCTGCTTGATCAATTCTGCTATTGAGACACTCTCATGCATTTTTTTAGTTGGCCCGTTATATTTTTTTTACCTCCAGGATATCTGTTTGATTTTTAAAATTATTCAATCTTTTCATTAAATTTCTCTGATAGAATTATAAATTTCTTCTCTGTGGTCTTTTAGTTCATTGAGCTTCTTCAAAACAGCGATTTTGAATTTCCTATCTCAGAGATCACATATTTTCATGGTTCTAGGGTTGATCACTGGTGCCTTATTTAGTCCATTTGGTGAGGTCATATTTCCCTGAATGTTCTTGGTGCTTGTGAATGTTCATCAATGTTAAGGCATTGAAAATTTAGATATTTATTCTGGTCTTTGCAATTCTTCTTGTGAGGCCTTTTCAATACTTCAAAAGGAAATGAATATTAATTTACCTAAGCCTGTGGTCGTTGCAGCTGTTTTAGCACTAGAAGGTGTGCTAAGACTACATACACTTCAACTCTTGCAAACTCCTGGAGATCTAGTGCCACCTGGCCCCCTCACCCCCGCCCCCACAGACTTGGGGAAGGTGAGAGAGAATTCCATGGTTTCCCAGGCAAATTTCCTTGCTCTCTTCCCTCTCCTTCCCTCAACTGGAAAGAGTTTATCTCTGCACTAAGCTGCTTGGAGTTGAGGAAGGAGTCACTCCTGTGGCTGCCACAGCTGTTACTATGCTAACTTGCACCTGAAGCTCACAGTCTCCCACATTAGCACAGTACTGGGCCTCACCAAAGCCTACAGCTGCTACTGCCTGATTGCTGCTGATGTTTATTCAAGCCTTGAAGCCACTTTAGTCAGTAGATGATGATGCCTGTGCCAAGACTCAGTTCAGTCCCACCAGGGCAGTAGATTCCTTTCTGGCCTGGGGTGGTTCTAGAAGTGTTATTTAGGAGCAACAGCCAGAATTGGGGTCCTCAGAATCCTGGTTGATGCTTTGCTACTGTGACTGAGCTGGTACCCAGTTGCAAGACAAAGTCTCCTCTACTCATTCCTCTTTCCCTAAAGAGAAGGCATTTCTATCCATGCTGTACTGCCTGGAATTAGGGGAGGGGTAACTCAGGCACTCCTATTGCTTCCACAGCTGGTGTTGTGCTGGGTTATACCCCAAACCTACAGCCTCTGAAATCAGTGCTACACCAGGACTTACTCAATGGCAATATCTATGACTTGGCTGCCACTGAAATTTTGGGGGAACCCTAGGCCTCTTTAGTCAGCCAGTAGCAAAAGAGGCCAGGATTCATGTTTCTCCCAACAGGATGACAATTCCCCTCTGGCTCAGGACTTGCCTAAATGTTCCCTCTTTGGGCACTGGCAGAATTCTGCCCTGTACTGTGCTCCCCTGTGAGAGGCTGACACTGAGTTCCAATGTAAAGTCCAACATTCACTTTTCTTCACCTCTCCTATGCCTATAGTTTCTCTCTTCTACCTGTACTACTTGTGTTTGGGAGAGTGGTGGTGCAGGCAATGAAAGATTGTCCTTTCTACCCTCTTCAATGTCTCTTTCCTTGTTATAATGCTAAAACCAAGTACTGTGATCATTCATATGATATTTTGGGTTCTTATGAAGGTGCTTTCTTTCATGAATTGTTGTTTAATTTGATATCCCTGTGGGGCAATCGCTGGAAGGTTTTATTCAGTCATCTTTATCTGTCTACCTGATGCCATTTTCCTAAACAATTCATTTGTATAAGTGTTAGGTCTTGGTGGAACCTCCAAAAATGTTAGGTCGCACTCCCAGAGTGGGCCTACAAAATGTTAGGTCAGGCCCAGTGGGGGTGTGGGTGCCTGGTGTACAGTTCAATGCCGCATGAAAGATGCAAAGAATTGCACAGAAGTTAGATCAGATTATATAGTTTATTTAGAAAGTAAATTAGAGAGCGAGAGAGAAAGAGGAGATTCACCTCCCCAAGGTAAGGAAGGGACCAAATCCAGCAAACATGGTGGCTGCCATAACTCCAAGAGCACATGGTCACACCAATATAGTAAGGCAATAGTGGCTGGTTGTTTGTGGTTGAGTCCTTTTAACACTTCCCTTTGATGGGGGAAGGTCATTAAGGTGATTGGATGCTGTTCTGTTCCATGTCTTCACAAAGGGGCAGGTAAGCACAGGTTCTGATGTCAGGTGATGGACAGAAGTTAGATGTGTGAATTAGTCACATCATTGCTGCTGTGGTGGTGGACTAGATGGAAGGAGACAAGAGAGAAGTTTTTCCTGTAAGAAACCTGTCAGATGTTTCCAATCTACAAGCTCCTTAGCAAAAAGGTAGTCTCATTATCATTTCTATGGCTTCGACCAGCTAAGAGGTGATCTTTGACTTTCTGCCTTCCATAAGGAATCTGAAAGTTTACAGATTATGCTAAACCATGAATTGAAAGGTTGGGCTGTCCTTGTCTTGTATCTGATAGAGATTTTCGGAGAGGATGGAGTAGGCTGCCAGCTTGGCCTGCGGTAAAATGTCTGAATGCTTCCTAAAACCTGCCTATTGGAAATGTATCTATCTATGTCTAACCTATGCTAGATCCAAAACATGTCAGTCTAAGCAAAAATGGCTATGCTGAGATTTTTCAGGGTCTCTCCTTTCAATAAGTTCGGTTTCTTTATTGATGTCTTCTATTGTTAATGCATTATTCTACTCTTGTCTTTTAGTTATCTGTCCAGGGTTTCTTGTAGGTCTTTATGCATATTTAAGACTTTTGATTCAACATATTCATCTAGTAATTCCAATGTCTGTGCTTCCACTGGGATAATTTGTTATTTTCCTGTGAAGTGATTATGCTTTCTTATTTTTTGCATGTCTCATAATTATTTTTTAATTATCATTTTGATATTGCAATAGGGTAACAATAGAAATCAAAATTTTTCCCCTACACAGGATTTTTTGTTTTTGCTTGCTATGGTTTATAGTTGCTTGTTTGTTTGTTTAGTAACTTTTTTAGACTATTTTTCAAAGACTGTATTCCTTGTCATATGTGTTCTTTTGTAGTGTCTGTTTTGTTAACTTGTAATTAGCTAGTGGTTTGATATAGGTTTTCTTGGGTAGGAGCCAAAATAAAACAAGAAAAAGAACTCTCAGTATTTGAAGATTAGCTCTGTGCTGAGGGTCCTCTCTCAATGTTTAACTAGTTTGTTTACAACCCTTCTTTTGCCTTTATTTTCTGCTTGTGCTGAGGCTAAATTGACCCAAAATTAAAAGCTCAGAATATTTTCCAGTCTCTTGTGAACTTGCATCATGCCCTGCTATAGCAGCAGTCTTTTTTCTTTCTTTCTTTTTTTAGATTCAGAAAGTACAAGTGCATGTGTGTTGCATGGACATATTGTGTGGCGGAGAGGATTTGGTCTCAGGTGGCCCATACCACAGATAGTAAACAGTATACCCAATAAATAATTTCTGAATCCAAATCTCCCTCTCATCTCCCCACTAATTGGTATCATCAGTATCTATTATTTCCAACTTTATGTTCATTTAGTTCCTACATACAAGTGAGAACAGGCAGTGTTAGATTTTCTGTTTCTGAGTTAGCTCACTTTGTATAATGTTCTTCAGCTCCATCCACATCATAGCAGCAGTCTTAAAGTATGCACACGGCTTTCTATATTCCTCATTTCAAGTAAAGACTTTTTATATCCCTTATTTCCCAAAGTAACTATTACCCTAGCTTTTTTTTTCCTGGGCTATTAATGTGTCACATTGTTTGCTCCAGTCACTAATGGTGTGTTCATTTGTCTTTCAGTGATTATGAAGAATACCCTCTGCTTGCTGATTTTTTCTACCTTGAGTTTTGAGTTAAGTAAACAAAAGCAGCATTTTGTCAGTCCTTCAGCAAACCCCCAGGCAGGTCAAACAGACAAACACAATTTTTAGGGAACAAGGTCCACTTCCCTTCTTTCTAACCAGATACAAGCTTTTCCCTACTTATGATGGCTTCACTTAAAATTTTTATACTTTGTATGCAATAGAAATCATACTTTACCCATACAATCATTCTGCTTTTCACTTTCAGTACAGTGTTCAATAAATTACATGAGATAGTCAACATTTTATTATAAAACAAGCTTTGTTTTAGGTGATTTTGTACAACTGTAAGCTAATGTTAAGTGTTCTGAACATGTTTAAGGTAGGCTAGGCTAAGCTATGATGTTCTGTAAGTTAGGTATATTAACTGCATTTTCAACTTAAGATATTTTCAACTTATATGTGTTTATTGGGATCTAACCCCAATATAAGTTGAGAAGCATTGTATTGCACCAGGAACATGCTGCTGTCCGTCAGAGCTGGGCAGAGCAAGACAACATTAAAACTCTGCATAGCTGTAGTACTGTGCTTATTCACAGATTCTCCCTTCAGTGTTTGCATAGTTTCAGCAAACTTTTGATTATTTTTTCAGAGTTCCAACAAAGCTGATGCTGACAGGTTTTGTTCTTTCTTTTCAGGGTTTCTGTAGGCTCTTGAAATTCCCTACTCTGCACTTTGCTTATGTCACTCCCTCTTAACTCTTTCTTAAATCTACCTAGTTAATAGGCCGTTATGATTGTTAAACAAGCACTGTCAGTTGGGGTAATTGGATTTAATTCTTAACAACAAAAAACTTACATTCAGTGACATTGCAACTAGTACTGATCTTTTGTTATTTATTCAATTAATCATTCAACTATGCAGTCAACACTTTGGGTATTTACCTATTTCTTGCCAAGTTCTGTATAATTTCTGAATATTCAAAGATGAATATACCCATCTGTGGACCTTAGGAACTCCCAGTACAGCACACAGACATAAATGTCAGCAACTGCAATAACATAAGAAGAGAAGTTCTGACACAGCAGAAAGATTTAGGAACTTGCTAGTTAGGTAAAGGAGTGATTAATTCCCTATAGGAAAGGAAGAAAGGTGGAGAAAAACATTATGTAAAAAGTGAAAACTGAGCCAGTCTCTGTAAGATTGATTATAGGAGAGGAGTTTATTAAAGAGAGGAAATAAGGGAAGAAGCCTAATTTTAGCCAAGTGGTAGAGTCTATTCACCTAACATGCAAATTTTCCTGAGCATCACTATGTGCTTTTAACTATACTAGGTACCAGAAAACAAAGACAATTAAAACATTGTTCCCACTCTCATGGAGGTTACAATCTTTTAGGAGACAAAAAGGTGTGGAAACAGTTACAATAACCTATTGGGAGTGTAATGATGGAGGAAAATCAACTGTTATCAGAGAACTCAGAATGGGTAACACAGACTGGGAGGGTCAGAGAAAGCCTCCATGAGGAGAGCACCTCAGGCTGAGTCCCAGTAGAAGAAAGCTGGCAGGAGACAAAGAAATGGATGGAGGAGTGGAGGGAGGAGCTGGCAGGAGAGGGAGGGGTGGGTGAAGGAGTGGACGGATGAGCTGGTAAGAGAGAGAGAAATGGATGGAGGAGTAGAGGGAGGAGCCGATGGGAGAGGAATGGATGGAGGAGTGGAGAAAGGAGCTGGCAGGAGAGGGAGGGATGGGTGAAGGAGTGGAGGGGGGAGTTGGCAGGAGAAGGAGGAACAGATGGAAGAGTAGAAGAGAACCTGGCAGGAGAGAGAGGAAAGGATAAGGAGTGAAGGGAGGAATTGGCAGAAGAGAAAGTGAGGAGGCACAGCATTAGCAGCACAGAGGGATGAATTATGGTACCTATGTCTATAGTGACAGGCATGGAGGGCATGAGGTGGAGAGTGAGAAATAAAATCCCATGTCCTCATCTGATTGAATGAAACCTCTTTTGGCCAAGAGGACCCCAAATAAACCTTATGAGTTTCTGCCCATGATGGGATGGGAGGTCAGACACACCTCATTATACTCCCTCCCTTTTGAGGCTGAGACAAAACAACTGACCAGCATTAATGTTAAAATAGATATAATAAGACGTATGGAACTAACTCTTTGTGGCAATCAGATCCCAAATTGTAAATGAAACCGAAAGTCAAGCCAGGCAAGGGTTAAGTCACGTACCCATACATTTCAGGAATAAACGGTGTTCTCACTGCCACAAGCTGTTTTTGTGTTTGTCTTTTTCCTTTAGCGGTGAAACAAGCATTGGCTTCGAGATAATCAATATTGAAACAATTTTCAGCGTTTCCACTACCAGACATTGACTACAAGTTCCATTCAGTATAAAGCTCCTGCCCCAACCACTCCTCTTTCGAAGTGTCTGCTTTGGTTTTCAGCCAAAGGCTCTGCTTCCTGCCTGCAGGTTGTGATCTCCTTCTTGAGAAATAAAGTTCTCCTTTCTAAATTTACAAATTGAGTAATGTCATTTTTAAGTTGACAAGAGTAAAAAAATGATAACTAAAAAGAGATATGGAAGGGTTTTCACAGATAATAGAGAGCCATTGGAGAAATATAAGGAATAGCATGTCATGGCCAGATTGAAACAACAGCAGCTGCTTTAATATACTTCTTTCGACAGTGCAGAGAATGTTTGGGACAAGGCAAACCAGAATCAGATTGACCAGAAGCAGATTGATGAGCAAGTCATTTAAGATAACAATGACACTGATCTGCTTTAGCTAACGGAATCGGGTTTCAGGGAAGCAAGCTGGGGCATACAATTGGGCTTTCCCTGACGTGTGGATTTCTGTCTAGCCTTGCCCTCATGCTACCTCATCCACCATGCCCAGGCCTTCAGAAACAGCACCACTCGTTCTCTCTACCATGATGTCTCCTCAGTTCTTTCAAAGCTCGTGTCATCTTTTTCCTTATAACCAGAACACTCTGTTCCTGCCTTGCGCCACTTATTTATTCAATAAACATTTGTTTAACCTTTTAAATATTTCAGTTATCATTCTGGACATTGAGACACACAGACAATAAGACATGAGTAGTAATCGACCTTGCAGCACATCCATTTATATACTTGAGTGCTCCACACTGTCACATTCCATGTAGCGTGAGCAACTAAAGAAAGGTAAATTTAGCCGGGCTCGGTGGCTCAGCCTATAATCCTGCACCTTGGGAGGCTGAGGTGAGTGGATTGCCTGAGCCCGCGGGTTCGAGACCCGCCTGGGCAACTTGGTGAGACCTCATCTCTACAATAAATCAAAAAATTAGCTGGGCGTGGTAGCGCGCGCCTGTAGTTCCAGCTACTTGGAA
>CAUYQG010120797.1:0-24903 GCA_963574415.1 Tarsius wallacei | reverse complement strand
TGGGGATGGGGGGGCACACCTCATCAACAAGGGTACCTGCACAATACATATTTGTATACCAAACCCTTAACTGACCCCACAATTTTAAAATAAAAAATATGTTTAAAAAAAAGAATAAACTATGTGTGATAAAGAGTATTGTCAAGGCCTCTTTCTTGAGCACAAGCTACTGTTTATCTTGGAAACAAATATGTAGTGGGTTGTGTTGGCCTGGCTATATAAAAAGAGTGAGATACTTTATGTTCTTGCAATCCCTTAGTATATTGCCTGGCTTTTATGTTTAAATGTAACCAGTGGAGTGAGAAATGTTCATGATACTAAAGTAAAAATGAAAACAAGAAAAAGAACATGAAGAGAGGATGGAAATTTTCCCAAAAGCCTTTCACATTTTACCCAACCTTCTTCAGATATCTCTGTTTCATTCTCTTCATGTTCCAATTAAAATAAACTCTTTGGTAGCTTTTATACACACCGCATGATTCTGCCTTTATATTTTAACACCTAATCTCTTTTCAACTGGATATTCTTTTTTCAACTTCAAATATTAAAATAAGTATCTTTATTTGTAATTTTATTATAACATTTATTTATCTATCTGTATGTGTTTTTATGTGCATAAGTGCTTTGTATTTCCTATAATACTATAACTCTTGTAGGTAGGATCTGTGATTTCTTTCCCTCTATCTCCTTCAGAAAAACAAGAGGGGGAGATTAGAATGGAATACTTACTATAATGGTAGCTAGAGGCATTGTATATCAGTAATGCCTCAATTGATATCTACATATTTCTAACAACATAATGCACTAATTGCTCAGATATGCATACCATCTCTTATCACAGTTGTGCATTACCTTGCAAAGTTTCTCCTCTTGTGCCTCAGAACTTTACAGTAGACAGTCATTAATGTCCTTTTATAATGATCAATATCATGCTTGATATTTGTTATGATCTGTGATGAAACTATTACAGAATCCAAAATGACAATTCTATTAAAATTATCATAAATTATGAAGACCATTTTTCAATGTAACAAATCAAATGAAAAGTAAAAAACTATAGTTTGGTCTACTTCATGTTGGCATGGAGTGTCATTATGTTTTGCTGAACTGGTGGAATTAAAGTTTTTGTTTTTGCGTTAAATATACTCCTCTTTATGAATGTAAATTAAAAAGTCAATGTGTTGAAAAAAATTCATTTGTTTCATCTATGCTATAGAATTTATTGGCATAATGTATAATGACTTTGTAGTGATAACATAACTCTGTTATTGGTAATTCTATATTCTCTATTTCCCCCTTTGTCTATTCTAATATTTGTTATTTTCAAATTATTAAAAAGCAGCTTCTAATTTTTTTAACTTTTTCTCTATTTCTTTAATGTTAACTTTGATTTATTTTCTACATTATTTGATTTTTTTTGTTCTTTTTATAGTCTCAGACAGGAAGTTGAGGTTATTGTTTGGGAAAAAAAAACACCTTTATTTACTGTTTTAAATATTTAGTGCTCTACATTTTTCTATATACAGTGTAAAAGTATCATATCGCAAATATTATATGTTGTGCTTTCCTTTATTGTTTAATTTAAATTAATTTTAAATATATTTTTTAATTTATTTTTTTAACTGTTTAGAACTATTACCTTTTTTACTTTCAAAAAAAATGCAAGATTTTCCAGAAATCTTTCTATGACTGTTTATGGTCTAGAACATGTGCTATGTGACTTGCATCCTGTTACATTTATGGAAACTTATTTTATGGCCCAAATTATGATTCATCTTGGTAAATAGTCTATGTATACTACAAAAGAATGTGGTCTCATTGAGTAGAAAGCTCTATAAATTTCAATTAGGTCAAGTTGGTTGAGAAAATGTTTTTCAAGTCACCTCTAAGGTTACCTGTTTTCTGACTACTACTTATTTGTATCATTGATAAAGGAATTTTCAAATCTCTAACTCTATTTTGTACTTGTTTATTTTTCATTGAAGTCTTGTCAGGGTTTTGCCTCACTTGCTTTTTGATCCTTCATTATTAGATCGATAAACATTTAAGACATTATATCTTCTTGATGAATTGACTTATTTATCAGTATAAAATGAGCCTCTTGTTTCCTGGAAATGTTCTTTTCTCAGACATCTACTTTCTCTTTTGTCAGAACAGCAACTTTTATATTCTTGCATTTGGAGTTATCATTGTATAGCTTTTTCATTCTTGTACTTTCATCTATTTCATCTTTTATATTTGAAAGGAGAACCTTATAGGTAGCACAAAGCCTGATTTTCTTTATTTTAATACAAAATCTGGTAATTCTCTTTCTATTGAGTTGTTTAGACTTTTTTCTTTTATCTGCTCGATGAATTTCTTTTTAATATTTCTTGCAGTGCAGTATAAGTATTATGTTGATGAATTATTTCAGCTTTTCTGTTTCTAAGAAAATATTTAATCTTTTTTGTTTCATTTATTTTTTAGCCATTTCCCCTTTTGTATTCCTTTGAGTAATTTCTGTCTTTGTGTCTTTATATTCACTTTCTCTCTCTCTCTCTCTCTCTCTCTCTCTCTCTCTCTCTCTCTCTCTCTCTCTGTTAGAGTGATGGGGTACTATTGAGGTTTTGCTACATAAGTGGATTGCATGCAGGCAAAGTTTGGGATTCTATCTGACCCTTTCTTCCCTTGGTAGTGGACAAGGTACCCATTGTGTTTCCACATACCACTCTGCCTCCCCCATTTTTTCTCCTCTTGTAGTGCCTAATATCTACTAATCCCACCATTGTGCTAGTGTGAGTAGTGTTCAAGATTTGCTTATGAATAAGAACATACAGTACTCAGGTCTTGGTTTCTGTGACAGTTCTTAGTATGATGGTCTCCAACTGCATTCAAGTTTCTGCAAAGGCCATGATACAGTTCTTCTTCATAGCTGCATAGTATTCCCTCATGTATATGTACCACGTTTTAGAAAAATCCAGTCCATTTTTGATGGGCACCTGGGTTGGTTCCATGTTTTTGCTATTGTGAATAGTGTGGCAATAAACATGCATGTGCAGATATCTTTCTGATAGAGCAATTTATGTATTTTTTGTTTTTGTTTTTTTTTTTGGTATATTCTTAGGAGAGGGAATGTTGAATTATGTGGAAGCTTAATTTTCAGTTCTTTGAGAAATCACCACACTGCTTTCCCTAAAGTTTTAACTAGCTTACATTCACACCAAGAGTGTAGAAGCATCTTCTTTTCTCTGCAGCCACACCAGCACCTGTTTTCCATTTCTTTATTATTTGTTTATTTATTAATAATCGTCATCCTTACTGGTGTTAGGTGGTATCTCATTGTATTTTTTATGAGCATTTCTCTGGTAATTAGTAAGGCTGAACACTTTTTTTTCATGTGTTTCTTAGTTGCTTTATGTCATCTTTGGAGAAGTGTCTGTTCATGTTCTTTGCTCACTTTATTTTGATTTTTTGCCTTTCAGGTTGTTTGAGTTCCTTGTAGATCCTGGTTGTTAGGTCTTTGTCAGATGCATAGCTTGCAGTTTTGTTTTCCATTCTGTTGGTTGTCTCTTTACTCTCTTGATGTTTTTTTTTTGCTGTGCATAATCTTTTTAGTTTGATAAACTCCCTGTCTATCTTAACTTTTGTTGAACTTGCTTTTCATAACCCAGCAGGAATTTACTATGAAATTACTATAACCATCTGTATGCAAATACGTTAGAAAATCTAGAGGAAATGGAGACTATCCTGGTATTGCACAACCTCCCAAAGTTGAAACAAGAAGAAATTGAAACCCTAAACACACTAAAAATGATACAAGACATTGACTCAGTTATAAGAAACTTCCATACCAAAAAACAAACAAACAAACAAAAAAACCCTTGGATCAGATGGTTTCTCAGCTGAATTTTACAAAACATACAAGGCAGAGCTGATACCGATCTTATTGAAAGTATTTCAGGCAATTGAGAAGGAAGGAATTCTCCCTAGCTCATTTTATGAAGCTAATATCATTCTAATTCTCCAAACTGTCAAAGATCCAACAAGGAAAGAGAATTACAGGCCAATTTTGTTGATGAATATGGACACAAAAATTCTCAAAAAGATCCCGGCAAATTGTATCCCACAATATATTTTAAGGATCATCCACCAAGACCAAGTGGGCTTCCTTCTCAAAAAGCAGGGCTGGTTCAACAACTGCAAAACTGTAAATATAATTCAGCACGTTATCATCTGTAAAACCAAGAACCACATGATTATTTCGATAAAAGCATTTGACAAAATTCAGCATTCCTTCTTGAAAAACCCTTGAATACCTAGGCATAGAAAGAACATTCCCCTCAAAACAATAAGAGTCTTCTATAATGAACTTGTAGACAACATTTTGCTTAAAAGGCAAAAGCTGGAAGCACTCTCCCAAAGAATTAGAACAAAACAAGTATGCTCACTCTCACATCTCCTAATCAATATAGTACTGGAAGTTCTCCCCACAGCAATCAGGCAAGAAAAGGAAATCTGGGTTATTCAAATAGGAAAAGAGGAAGTTAACTATCACTCTTTGCAGTTAATATGACTATACCTAAAAAACCCTAGAGAGTCTGACAAAAACCTTCTTGCACTGATAAATGGCTTTGGTAAAGTCTCTGATTACAAAATCAACATGAAAAGACAGGTGCATCTCTATATACTAACAACAAGCAGGCTTAGGACCAAATTAAAAGCAAAATAAAACAGCAAACACAATTTCATTTACAATAGCCACAAAAGAAATGCATACCTTGGCATCCACCTAACTAGAAAAGTCAAACATCTTTACAATGAAAACTACAAAATGCTGCTCAAATAAATCAAGGATGATATAAACAAATGGAAAAACATCTTATGTTCATGGATTGGAAGAATTAGTATTGCCAAGATACTACCCAAGATAATCTACAGATTCCATACAATACCCATCAAATTGCCAAACTTATTTTTCACAGACCTAGAAAAGACAAAACAAAATTCACACATGGAAGCAAAAAAAGAGCATGAATAGCCAAAGTGAACGTCAGTAACAGGAACAAAGCTGGAGATATGACGCTTACAAGACTTCATAGTACAAGGCTCTTGTAATCAAGACAGCATGGTATTGGCACAGGTATAGGCACATAGACCAATGGAATAGGACAGAGACTCAAGAAATAAAAGCACAGTCTCTCAACCAACTCATCTTTGACAAAACCATCAGTAGCAAACACTGTGGAAAGGAAACCATATTTTGCAAATGGGGTGCTGGGAAAACTGGCTAACACATGCAAAAGAAAGAAACTGGAGCCCTACCTATCACCATATTGAAAAAATAACTCAAAATTGATCAAAAACTTAAATGTAAAACCTAAAATTATAAGAATCTTGGAAAAAAATGTAGAGAACACCATATTCACTGCTCTTTGAATCGTCTAATCTGCTGTTAACATCTCAGATAATAAGCTTTCTTCTCTAAAACTTAAATGTACATCACTTTATAGCCAGGCATGGTAGTGTGTGCCTATAACTCTGGCTACTTAGAAGACGGAAGCGGAAGGATCACCAGGGCCCAGCAGGTCGACGCTGGGGTGGCCGTGAATGTGCCACTGCACTTGAACCTGGACAATAAAATGAAACTCCAACTCAAAAAAATAAAATAAAATAAAATAAATAAAATAAAAATAAATAAATAAATAAATAAATAAATTTACATCATTTTAAATACATTTTATGCTTTCTACTTAAAATATACTTCTTAAATTTTTTGTACATATGCAATGCAGTTAACTAACTGCATGTCTTGATTAAATAATTCTACCATCTGTGTTATTCTGAGTTTTTCTACTTGTTGTAGATATATTTGTGCTTCTATGAAAACAAATAGTTTTTCATTTGATGTCAAACATTGTGCATTTTAATCTTTTGTTGGTTGGATTTTGAAAAATATCTAGATATATTCTTAAGTTTTATTCTGGAAATGACTTACATTATTTGTAAATAATTTATTTGTTTTGATTATTGATTTTAGGTTTTATTCAATGAGGCCAGACTAATAGTTTACCTAGGTTTTATTTTTCTCACTACTAAGGTAAAAATATTACACTGTGTGTCCAAAGAATTATGAAATTTTCACCTTGCTAATGGGATTATGACTTATTTCAGGCCTGGGATGAACCACTGTCCCTGTTACTTCTAGTCCTTTTACAAAGTTCCTTCTCTGACCTCAAGCATTTTCCCCCACTTACATGTACTGAATCTTACCTATATGAAGACTGAAGGGGGCTCTTCTGCAAATATCTGTAATTCTCTCTCCATGTAGTTTTCTCCTTTTAGATACTTTGCTTTGAGAAATCTAGTCTTAATTTCCTCAGATGCTCAGCTTTGTATCTTTAACTAAAGGCATTTGTCAGGGTCTTCTAGGGTTATCCATCTTTGTGCCACAGTCTAGAAATTGTCTACCACCGGGAAGCTGTCTGTGACAATCATAGAGCTTATTTATTTTGTTTTCTACTTACATTTGTTGCATGATACCCAACACCCTTTATTTTATTCTTAGCTTTTTTTTCCCTCTGGTGGAAGAATATATTGAGTTTCTGTTATCTGTCTTTGCCAATAGCAGAAGTTCTAATCTATGTTTACCATAATGTTGAATAAGGTGAAATTGAGGCATAGTGGGAAAAGTCTGACTTTACCAGGGACCTAAAGACCTAAGAAGAACTCACCTGGGGCCTGTGGTTGCACTAAGAGCACTGGGTCAAGAAAAGTTATTTAGACCCACAAGATACCTGTTTAAACTTTTAAATTGGTAACACGTAAATTGGTTTTGTACTTATGAATGTTTTCACAGATGGGGTTAGAACATGCAGTAAGTGCAATATACTATTAAAAAATGAATTTCAGCAGGGCTCGGTGGCTCAGCCTGTAATCCTGCGCCTTTGGGAGGCTGAGGTGAGTGGATTGCCTGAGCCCGCGGGTTCGAGACCCGCCTGGGCAACTTGGCGAGATCTCATCTCTACAATAAATCAAAAATTATCCGGGCGTGGTAGCGCGCGCCTGTAGTTCCAGCTACTTGGAAGGCTGAGGCAGAAGGATCGCTGGAACCCAGCAGGTCGAGGCTGCGGTGGCCGGGAGCAGCCACCGCACTCCAGTCTGGGCGACAGAGTGAGACTCCAACTCAAAAAAAAAAAAAAAAAATTTCAGAGAAATCATGGGAGTATAATGAAAACTAATATTGGAAATCACACTTTTTCTTTCCCCAAGAGAAAAACAAGTGGAAAATATATAGTTAGCTTTGAAAAGTGCCTGGAATAAATTTCACAAGAGAATTTCTCTTTGAAAGCCATCTGTGGGGTAATCCATTTTATTGCCAATAATGGGCTATACTATACTATGCTATGCTATACTATACTATACTATAAAATGGACTATACTATACATTAAAAATTGACTATATGTAAAATGGACTATACTATACTATACTATAAAAAATAAGAACTTAACCAAAAAAAAAATTGTCACTCTTTTCTCTTCTGGGTTAATCCAGTATGACCATAAATCAACTAATATTTGGGAGGTGACAAAATAAATGGAAATTTGACATTTCCTGTCATGTCATATTATATGAGTCAATGACTCAAAAATACATAAAAAACTTTAGTGCTGAAGAATTTCTTTTACAGATTTTATTTCTTAGTGGATTAGTCCCTTGACTTCATATTAAAAAGTTTACATTGGCCACCTTTAGACTGTGTGAGGAAACCTGTTGTAGACAAGGCAAAGAATCCTTTGAGGTTCTGCAAACTTCTTGCAACAATAAAGAATCTATATGTATCTGCTACCTCTTTGCTCTGCCTGAAACAAAACCTGGATTTTCTTAGGCTACTCTAGAAGCATTCCAGCTGTGTCTGTGGTAGGTTTTCTTTTTTATATACAACATATGTAGATATTTTAATAATAATCTGGTAGTGCTACAAAGTGAAAGTAGTTTGGATCATTTTGAATAAGACTCTAAGATGTTCAATGAATTTATATAATTTTCTCTATTACTAGTTTGAAGTACTTTTCTTTAAAAATAATTTCTTTAATAAAATATTGCTAATTAAAAACTTTGATGTTGTGCCTACATAAATGTTAGATAACTATTGTTTAAACATAAAATATACTGCTGCCATGTAATTTTTAAGTGATGTATAGTAAAGATTTAAGCAAAACCATGATTTTCTCTCAAAATTAGCATTTTAAAAACTGAATGTGATGTTTTTGAAGAAAATAAATGTGTTAAATATTGAAACTTCGAAAAATAATTTCTGATAATTTTTTTTCTATCACAGTTGTTAAGCACTTGAGTATGATGATATTCAGAAACATTTATTGTTTCCTTTTTTTTCTTTTTTTTTGAGTTGGAGTCTCACTCTGTCACCCAGACTGGAGTGCAATGGCCGCTCCCGGCCACCTCAGCCTCAATCTGTTGGGCTCTGGCGATCCTTCTGCCTCACCTTTCCAAGTAGCTGGAACTACAGGTGTGCGCTACCACGCCCGGCTAATTTTTGATTTATTGTAGAGATGAGGTTTTGCCAAGTTGCCCAGGCGGGTCTTGAACCCGCAGGCTCGGGCATATTTATTGTTTCTTAATAGGAACATTATGATAATAATATTATTTAGCTTAGTGATTAGATAGAATGGTGTCCTAGAAAAAAAAGATTCTTATCAATTCATGTATAAACCAAGTGTAACAATAGCTACAATGTAATAGTATAGAAGAGATTCCATGTTTATTAAATATATGTTATTAAAAGTTTGTTTTTCCTGAAAAAACTATGTTAATTTTGATTTGTAATAAAGAGGCTTTATATCATGACTTAGTCCATTTTGCTATGAAAAAATATACTGAGTAATTTATAGACAACAACAATTTATTGCTGACGGTTCTGGAAGCTGGGAAATCCAAGGTCACAGTGTCAGCAAATTCAGTATCTGGTGAGGACTAATTGTCTGCTTCATCAGTGACACCTTCCCTTTGTGTTCTAAAATGGTAGAAGGAACAAACAAGCCCTCATGATCAAATCACCTCCCAGATGTCCTACAGTCCAACATCACTGCATTGAGGATTATGTTTTATCATATGAATATGAATATTTGGGGACACAAACATTTACATCATTGTATAGTAATAAATGTTTCCAATACCTGATTTCTTTGTCTTATTTAATAATATTTATCATACTTAGAAATAAATAAATGCTTTTTAAAAAGGAAAATATTTGAAAAGAGTATTTGAGTTGTTTTTCAAGAAATATTGTTTACCAAAATTGTTTAAACATTGATTTAGCTTTGTTCTTATTCTTTTATTTCCAGAAATAGATAAGTGTTTTTATAGAAATATATTCTAAAATATAATTTGATGTATTAGAGACAGAAAAAAAATAAAACAACAAAATAGAAGGTAATGAACTCAGACGTGTGTGGCACATCACTGAACATTGCTGAATTTTGGTAGTTGAACCATACTTATAACATGAAAGTGTAAGTGGCATTTGGTCATTAACCAAATTATATTTAGTTTTTGTAAAACCAAGCCATATTTAGTTGACAAATTTTAGATTAGTGCCTTTTTTCTAAGACCCACTGTTTTGTGTTCATATTAACACTTTCATTTCTCTTATGTCTTTAATTACTAACATCCGACTCACTTTGCCTCTCTGGATTATCAAACAAATCAAAACAATTGAAATTTGGTCAGTTCAGTGATTGTCCTCTAAACTCCGAGGACAATTCATTGCTGGTTATAGTATAGTAGAATCCTTTGTAAAAACAGATTCTTAAAGAAAGATATTACTAGTGAGAACATGTGATACTCAGTTCTTTGTTTCTGTGAAAAGATCAGCGTTATAGATTCTAAGTCCATCCACGTTGCTGTGAAGTTCATGATTTTGTTCTTCTTTATAGCTGCATAGTATTCCATCATGTATATGTAGCACATTTTTAAAAAATCCAGTCCTCTTTTGATGGGCAGCATGGTTGTTTCCATGTTCTTTATTGCGGATTCCCAGTAGGAGAATTGCGGGGTCATATGGAAGATCAATCGATTTTTAGATATTTTAGGAATCGCCATGCTGTTTTCCACTGAGGCTGTACTAGTTTATACTCCCACCAACAGTGCAGAAGTGTTCCCTTTTTACCACATCCTCTCCAGCATCTGTTGTTTTTTGAGTTATTGGTGATAGCCATCCTGACTGGAATTAGGTGGTATATATCATTGTGGTTTTAATTTGCATTTCTTTGATGACTAGTGAGGCTGAGCATTTTTTTTATGTATGTGTTGGCTGCTTGTGTGTCTTCTTTTGAGAACCATCTACTCATATCTTTTGCCCGCTTTGTAATGGGGCTGTTTGTTTTTTTCTTTTCGGCACTTTTGAGTTCTTTGTAGATCCTGGATGTTAAGCCTTTGTCAGACATAGAGTTGGCAAGCATTTTTTCCCAGTCTGTGGGCTGTCTCCTTGCTCTCTTGATGGTTTCTTTGGCTTTGCAGAAACTTGTCAGTTTGATGAGGTCCTAATTGTCTATCTTATCTCACATGTTCTCATTCATAAGTGGAACATGAACAATTATTGTAAAACTATATAAAAAGGATTGGCGGTAGCAGGAAACTGCCGGAAAGGGAGTGGGGAAGCAGGACTGGAAGTAGTGGGAATCTGCCTGAAGAAGGGGGAGAACACCTCATCAACAAGTATAACTGCATAATGAACATTTGTATGCCTAACCCTGAATTGTACCCCACATCTTTAAAATAAAAAAAAATTAAAAGGAAAAAAGAAAAAACATGGAATCAACCATGCTGCCCATCTAAAGAAGACTGAATAAAAAAATGTAGTACATATATACATGATGAAATTATGCAGCCATAAATCACAAAATTTTGAACTTTGCAGCATTTTGGATGGACTCAGAGGCTATATTACTGAGTGATCTAGCACAGAAACAAAAAACCGAGTATCATATGGTCTCACTCATAAGTAGACCTTAAGCAACTATCATAATACTATAAGAAAGGTATGGGCAGTAGTGGAACACTGCCAGGGAAGGGGGGCACACCTCATCAATAAGGTTATGTGCATAATGAACATTTGTTTACATAGCCTTGAATTGTACCCCACATATATAAAATAATTTTTTAATTGACTCAGAAAAAAAGTCATCCCAGAAAATAAAAACTAACCAGTAGTGGAGTGGGGCTTATAGCTATCACAGATCCATTTTCAATAGTAGTAAGTGGTGCTCAAACAATGAATAATGTTTTTAAGCTGCCTGCTTATTTCTTTAAAGAATCAGAGTAAAACTTCAGTATACAGAACCTTTTTTCCCTTCCATTTGAGATTAAAATAACTAACCTACACTTATTGTGGGAAAAGCCTAAATGTCATTTCTTTGCAATTTATTATGATGTTAAGAAACCTCTCTGTGTATCTAGTCTCAAAAAAGCCTGAGTAATTTGAATTTACCTAAAACATTTATAAAATTAACACTATTAATAACCTCAGGTTATATAGATATTAATGTCCTTTGATGCCTCTCTGGGAATTATATTTTTTTTTTAGTCAAAGGAAATATTTTATTTACCTTTGATAGGTTTTCTTCCTTCTTTATTCTTTAGCCTTTTTCCCACAAGTAACCTTATAATATTATGATCATTATATTACAAATATTTGAGAAATAACAAGCAAATTACACCAGCCAATTAAAAAAAAGTTTGAATAGATTATACCTATTTCCTGTTTTTCTGTGACAAATTCATTAACTGTCTTTTTTGATTACTTATTTTTATTTTGAATATAATGTATATATATTAAAAACAACTTGGATAATAATAAAAGTATAAAGGAGAAGAACACCACTTGGTCACAAGCACAAATAATATTTTAGAATATGTTTCCAATTTTTTGACATGGTTTAATTCCGTTTTAATCTTATAATTTTGTGATTACATACATTCAGAAATATATTTAAATCATAAATTTTCAAATTGCCTATCTGTTGCCTTATAGCATAGATACATGCACATTTAAATGTTCTACTATTTCAAATAACATTGTTAAATGGACACGTTTTAGAACCTGCCTACAAGACATTTATGTATCTATGCCTAACCTGTACTAACTACTTTACCTCACATTTACATGAAATGCTCAGAACTCATAGAGATAGAAATGGATTAGTGGTTGCCAGAGGATGAGTGAGGGGTAGGGAGTGACTGTCCACAGGTATGGATTTTATTTTTGGATGGGTGATGAAAATGTTCTAGAATTAGATACTGTGGTTATGCTAAATGTTACTGAACTGATTGCTAAAAAAAGGTGACTTTTGTGTCATGTGCATTGCATTTCTACACAAATAAATTTTTAAAGCTAAAATATATAATTTCTTATATTTGAGATTGTTTCCTTAGTCTTGTACTCAGAAGCAAAACTTTTAGACCAAAATCAATGTCTCTGAGTGCGTGTTTAGGGGATTTTGTGGTTCTGTATGGTTAGACTCCATTGTATTGCTAGTTGAACTGATCATCAAATGCTATAGCTCTGTTCTCTTGTTTGAAAGCAATGTTGTACATATATATTATGACTTCTTGAGACCTTGGATGATGTCACCAAGAGGCAAATCCATTTCTAGTTATATGTAACTTCTAGTTATATGTAAATTCTAGGAAGAATGTGCTGATGAATTCAGACTATCCTATGGCTGGATGGTCTCTTTAAATGATAGTGACACATCAAGAGCTCAGAGAGTGTTTCTACTTTGAGAAAGCAGGATGGTCAGAATTGATAGAAGTAGAATCAATGTTGGAGGATAGCGGGCTCATGATGATGATCACCAGAAGAGCTCTCATCCATGCCTCCAAAACTATCTGTTCAGTACTAGTTTTATGTGGATTGGGGTTCCTGAGAAGAGAGGCTGGCTGACATAGACTTGCCTTTTGAGTGTACCCTGTGGATAATTTATGATGGGCACTCACAGGAAACCAAAAGATCTTCACACTAATTTCCTCCCATAGGACTATGCACATGAGTCTAACCCAGACTCTTTTGCACCAAATCTTCCAGGATTGCTCCTTTCAGACACTGACCGACAAACTACACCATTCATCACTGGTCAAGTACTCATGTATATCTATTCTTCAGGCTATTTTTCCTTCAAATTTTACTCTTTGGAGGTTTATCCATTCCTTTCCTTTATCTCAGGGACTCATCTCCTCCAAGTTGATAGATAATGCCAACATATCAATGGCAACTTGTAATCCAGGCTTGAGGTTTTTCTCCTTCTTTCAGGTGGGCATAGTGAACTCTTGACAATGTAAAGATGTACTTTGTGCTTACCTACCTCTAAGAAGGAGAGAACATTGCAAGACACATAGAGCTGGGGGAGAGACAATAATACTATAGAAGAAAAAGCCATGAGAGTGTCCACAATTTCATTAAACTATTCATGCCTTGTGGTTCTGCTCTAACCTGTTACTAAATATGTATTTCCATGATAGAATGTTTACCTGCTATGCCTGCCTGGCCTTATGACTCAATGGGTCTGTTAATTTCTGAACAGTTTCAATTCATTGTTCAGCCAAGTTACTATAAGGGCCATAGAGAGTCTCAGAATTTATTTTTTGAAACTGAAAAACATGTTTTGCTTTGATTTTGACTTGATAGACCTATATAGAACACTAGGAAATTGTGTTGAGAATTTCCTACTGGATAACCAGAGATCCCATATAGCATAATTATTTACCACTTGCACTTTTAGCTCTATCAGGTTTGCTAGATCATATGGTCTGGGGTTTTAAGAAGGTTGCACCACAGTGCATAAATGCAGCCAATCCCTCTCAAAAACCTGGGTGCAATCAATACTTGCAATCTGCAGATTCCTCCAGTAATGGATTTGATAGATATTTCTAAGTGTAGATACATCGAATTGAAGTTCTATGGGTCTTGCCATGAGCTCTCTATCTTAGAGGTAGGTGTTGAAAAGTGCAGAGGTCCACCAAGGTCTGCACCTCATCTAGTCCCCAGTATCACACTTTTGTAAATGTCCAACTTCTAAGTTTGATCTAAGTAGCCAGCCAAAGCTCTGTTTCCAGCATTATTTACATACTTCTGCTTTTTTCATTAGACTTTGGCTCTAATCTTCCATGTAGATCTCGTTAAATGTCTCTATGAAGGCCCTGTGTGTCTCGTAGCCTACTTTGAGTCAATAGTTAACTGATCTAAACTTATTATTTTTTTTCCAAAACTTACTAAGCAGTTAATAAAAAAATTCTAGTTACACAATTTTTATATTTAGTATTTCTTTATATTCTGTAAGTATTATAGCTGCCTCATAACCTAAAGTTTACCTATTCATATACATTATCTCACCTCACCAGGTGGGATTCTTGGTAAGCATATTGGTGTTGTTATTAGGGCTTAAGTTTATTTCTATTATCATCTACAATGGGTTCATTTCTTTCATCTGATGCACCTATCAGATGTCATCTAGCTCCACAATCCCATTGCAAAAGTTTATATTTAGGCATACTGCAAGGTACTAACATTCTCAGGCTAGATATTCCTGAAAGCTGGGACTAAGACAGTAGTTTATTAAAATAGTTTGTTTTAAAATTACCTCATATACCCAAGTGAGGTATAAAGGCAGTGACACAGAAAAGGAGGGGGAGTCAGTAAAAGAGTACACTATCAAATTGGCCCTGCTACCCACTTTTGGTGTTCTATCCTTTAGGACATTTTTTATTATTATTTTAAGAGAGGTAGTCTTCAGGTGGGTCATCCAAGATGGCCACCATGGAGCAGCAGGCAGGTGTCACTCTTGGTAAACAGGGCAGAGAGTAGGGACCAAACTATTGATAGATGGAGATACACCAAACACTTTTAGGTGGACAAAGCACCCTGCACACAGCAAAGATCTCCTAGAACACATAGAAATCAGAAAATAATGGCAGAAATGGAAATCTGTGTGCTCCATCCCTTGCCATGCACCAAGCTCACACAGGAACTGAAGCCCTGCCTGGTGAATGAGAGTGGGCAAGTTTACCTAAAATGCTTTGTGTCTGTTTATCTCCTCCCAGCTGTGTATGAGTTGTCAGTCCCACACAGGAGGAGAGTTGGTCAGGGCACAGTGGGAGGCAACTGTACCCCAAGTGGAATGGGAAAAAAAAAAAAAACAAGCAAACAAAAATATGCTAGGTCAGCAGACATGAGGGTAACTTCCACTGATGGCAGCCAGCATCCAGGCAGGGAAAGTCCACCTGCAGAGTGTACCTTACTGCTGCCTACCCATCTTCCTAGCCAGATTAGGGAAAATCGCCTCCAAGTCTTGCAGGCCTACAGGGTAGATAAAATCTGCCCTCTCCTGTGGCAGGGAAACAGCTCTTTTTCAAGAGCAGAGAGTGGACTAGAACAGGGAGGGAGACACACAAAAGACATCCAAAAGCTTTCTTGGCGGGAGGGCTTTTGGGCTGCAAATCACAGACAGAGGCAGAAGGAGGACTTGGGGGGAGTATCCATCTACTCTCCACAGAATGCTAGTAGCAAGGACTGCTACCGTTGAGAAACCTGTCACAGGGTGGAACAAGGAGCAGACGTGAATGTTTCCTTCCCTCTTATTGAATGACTTATACTGAGCCACAGAAAAATTCCTAGAAAAGATGGTCAGTTACTAGCTTCAGAGCAACAAAACCAAAAGGAATTACATGAGGGAAGGGTGGCCTGTCACAAATGGAAAAAAAAAGTGAAGAATTATAGGCAACCCTCAGAGTATAAAGAGACAGTGCTCAAAAAAACAGCTATCAGAGCACAAACAATAGAAACCCCCCTGAACAACTTGCCTCAGATGACAGTCACAGAAATCAGAGACAAGATGGCTAAAATAAACAGAGAGAAACAAGAAGTGAAACTCACCAACATAGTATAAAAAGTAAAAGTAGAGTTGGCCAATTTCAAAATAATCCTATTTTGAAATAATGTAAATAAAGAATTCTATCCGGGAAATCAGAAAATAACAAGAATAAGGAGCAATATCAATCTAGCAGAGGAAATAATTTCAGAGTTTGAAGACCAAAATATGGAGATAACCCATCTGTCAGAAACAGGTAAAAAGCTCAAAAACAAGAAGCAAAGCTTCCAACAGAAATGTAGCCATGTCAAGAAGCCAAATCTATGCCTGATTAGTTCCTTGAAGCAGAAAGTGAAACTAAGAACTCCATGGAACAACATTATATGAGGTCATCCAGGATAACCTCCCACTTTTCACTAGAGAGATGACCATTCAAGCACAAGGGATTCTGAACACCGTAACAAGTTATCACATTACAAGATCAATCCCAAGACCCCCAATCCCAAGACCCCCATATAATCCACCCCCAAAAGATAAGCATGGAAAAAAAATCCTAAAGGCAACAAGAGAGAAAAGTCAAACTACCTATCAAGGATGACACATCAGAATTACTTCAGACTTATGTGCAGAAACACTATAAACCAGAAGGGACTGGAATCCAATCTTTAGCATTCTTAAAGATAAGCAATTCCAGCCAATAAATTACTACCATATTAAGCTAAACTTCAGCAAATTCCTAAGAGAATATACTGCCTCTAGTCCAGTCTCTCAGGAGTTACTTAAGAAGCAAGCACAGATAGAAAAAACAAACAAAAAAATGAACATACCCATCACGAAAGTATAGGCAAGGCACAGAGTTGACAGAACATTCAGAGCACTCATAAAAGTGAAATACACAGATAAATAAAGACAAAAGTAAAAAGGAAACAAAGCAACTCCCTAAAAGGCTTATGACAGGGATAAACGCTCACATTTCAATAATCAATTTGATTGTAAATGGAGTAAATATGCCAATGAGGAGACATAGAGTGACAAAACTGGATAAGAAAGCATGACCCAACAGCCTGCTGCCTCCAGGAAACTCATCTCACTACAAAGGACATACACAGGCTTAAAGTTGGGACCTGGAAGAAAGTGGTCTTTCAGGCAAATGGAACACAGATGAAAGCAGGTGTAGCTATTCTGATACCAGACAAAGCAGACTTCAAACTGGAAATGGTTAAAAGAGATACAGAAGGATACTATATAACAATAAAAGACTCAATCCACTAACTAGAAATATCCATCTTAAACATATATGCACCCAGCATATATAAAATAAGGTTTTATAAAACAACTGCTAAGTACACTAAGACAGGACATTGACTCTCACACATTCATAATTGAAGATCTAAATACCCTACCAACAGCTTTAGATAGACCATCATGGCAAAAACAAACAAATAAAAACAAAAACAAAACAAACAGAAATCAAGAAGGTCTGGAACTGTAACTCAATGCCCAAAGAAATAGATTTAATATACAGCTACAGAACACTACTTCCAGCATCTACAGAGTATACATTCTGCTCATCAGCACAGGAAACATACTCCTTGATCGATCACATTCTCAGACATAAATCAAGTGTGAACAAATTTTAAAAGATTGAAATAATACCCTGCATTCTCTCAAATTATAATTAATTAAAAATAAATAATAAATAATCACCAACAAGATTTCCCCCAAACACAGAAAGTCATGAAGAATAAACAACTTGCTGCTAAACGACAACTAGGTCAACCTGGAAATCAAGAAAAAAAGTAAAGTTTCTTGGAAATAAATGAAAACAAAGACACATCTTATCAGGACCTCTGTGATTCCATAAAAGCAATGATAAGAGGAAAATTCAGAGCATTGCATGCACACATCAAGAAAACAGAAAGATCACAAGTAAACAGCCTAATGTCACACCTAAAGGAGCTGGAAAGATGAGATAATATGCCAGGAGCTGCAATCCCTGAAAAGAGTAAGGTAAAGTGAACCTGAAAACAGGAAAAATGCCGGCTGTGAGAAAGGCTCCAGCCAAAAGCGGCCATGATGGAGGCAAAGCCCCATGGATCCTGTTTGACGGACCTTCCCTAACTTTGAAGGATTGTGTGGATAGGTTTTGAGAATGTTCCTTCTTTAAATGAGATAATAGATGCACAGATGGATGATGGTATTTGACAGCAAAAATTATACTTAGGCATGGTGAAGGTGAGATTGCAGCCAAAAGGTGCTCCTTAGGGTGTGTAAGGATGTTTTTTCAGTAACAGCAGGAGGTCGAGAAAAACAAGTTCACCACTTCCTCATAAACAACAGACCCCAGCTGAGAGCTGGTGGAAAACAACCGTTTGAGATAAAAAATAGGTTAAGACATTTTAGGATTAAATAAGTAGTGTAATAAAGATAGAGGTTAGAACATTAATAATAAAATAGTAAGATAAGATAAAATAGTAAGATAAGATAACATAGTAAGATAAGAGATATACAATAGTATTAGTGATAGTTAAGAAAATATAGGGATATAAAGATAAAAATAAGTTTAGCTGAAATAAATATATAGTAGTAAGTAATTTAAATAATACTTAGAGTTAAGGCTTAGCTTTATTGGGTAAGGATATTATAGGCCTATAATAGTGAATAGCTATAATAGTAAATAGATATAAGAAGGTTAAGGAGGAAAATAGGATGTTCACAAATGCTTAAAGAAAACACCATCTGTGGTTGAAATTGTTAAAGGTCAACTTTATTGTGAGTGCAAAAAGGATGTACGTGGGCGTTTGGTTAGCAACATAAGATACATTTGTGGGTGCAGGGCTGGGTGGAAAAACTATATAAGCATGTGAAAGTTGAATAAAAATTGGCAGAGTCTTGAGCTCTTCCCAGGAAGAGGATTCCTGTCGTTTTTGTCTTTTCTTTTTCGCGGCCTCCCGATTCCCCCATCGCAAGCCCTGACTCTCTCCTGGAGCTGGACTCCGGCAATAATCTAAATCCCAACTTCAACAGAAGAAGTCAGATCACCAAGATAAAATCACAATTGCAGGATATAGAAGCAAAAATATAGAAAGGATCATGACCAAAAAAACGCTTTTTTAAAAGCATAAATAAGATTTACAAATCTGGGCAAGATTGACTTACAAGAAGAAAAAGGAAGTTCAAATAAGCACGATTAGAAATTTTAAAAAGTAAAGTCACAACTGACCCTGAAGAAATTTAAAAGATTATCAAAGATTGCTATATAAGACTACACACAAATAAACTAGAAAACCAAAAGAAAATGGATTACTTTCTGAAAACACACAACTTCCCATGGCTGAAATAAAAAGAAATTGAAACTCTAGACAGACAAATAACAATCCATGAAATCAACTCAGTCAAAAGAATTCTACCTGCCAAAAAATGTCCCGGACCAGATGGCTTCCCAGCTGAATTCTACAAGACATACAAGGAGGAGTTGTTATCTGTCTTATTGAAAGTAACCCAGAAAATCAAGATTGATGAAATTCTCCTCGACTCATTTTATGAAGCTAACATCATAATGATACTCAAACCAGGCAAAGACCCATTAAGGAAAGAGAATTACAGGTCAATATCCTTGATGAATATGGGTGCAAAAATTAGCAACAAGATTCTAACAAAGGGGATCAAATGACACATCTCAGAAGTCATCCACCATGATCAGGTGGTCTTCATTTCTGCGATGAAGTGTTGGTTCAATATTTGCAATCCCATAAACATAATTTAGCACATTTACAGATTTAAAATCAAGAACCACATGATTATGGTATTAGGCACAAAAATTATTCAACAAAATTCAGCACCTCTTCTTGATTAAAAAAAAACCTTGAGAGCCAGGTATAGAAGAAACATTCCTCAAAATGGTAAGAGCCATCTATGATAAACCCATAGCCAACATTTTTCTCAATAGGCAGAAGCATTTCATTTAAGGAGGGGAACAAGACCAGGATGTCCATTCTTACCCCTCCTGTTCATCATAGTACTAGAAGTCCTAACCAGAATAATCAAGCAAGAGAAGGAAATCAGGAATATCCAAGCAGGAAAAGAGGAAGTAAACCTATTCCTCTTGGTATTTGATATGATTTTATACCTTGAAAACCTTTAAGAATCTGTCAAAAGCCTCCTCACACAGATAAGTGACTTTGATAAAGTCTCAGGTTAGAAAATCAACATGCAAAAGGCAGTAGCATATCTACACACCAGCAACAAGCAGGCGAAGAAGTAGTTAAAAAGCACAATTTCATTCACAATAGGCACAAAAAACGTAAATACCTTGACTTTCACCTAACCAGAGAAGTGACCTTTACAACAAGAACTATAAGTTTTTTCCAGACCTGAAAATTGCAATCCAGAAATTCATATAAAAAGAGAAAAAAAGCACAAATAGCCAAAACAATCATCAGCAAAAGAAACAAAGTGGGGCATATCTCAATTCCAGACTTCACAATTTAACAATCTGGTATTGGTACAAGAATAGGCGCATAGACCAATAGAACATGACAGAAATTCTGGAAGCAAAAACTCTGTCTCTCAACCAACTTATCTTCAACAAAGGCACCAATAACTATCACTGGGGAAAGGAGACCATATTTAGCAAATGGTGCTGGGAAAACTGGTTGACCACATCAGAAGAATGAAAGACGCTAGCTATCATCATATATAAAAGTCAATTTACAATGGATCAAAGACCTAAACATAAAACTTCAAACTGTAACAATCCTAGAAGAAAATGTAGAAAACAATCTTATGCACATTGGAGTAGGCAATGGATTTTTTATGAAGCTGCAAAAGAGAATGCCATAAAAGCTAACATAAACAAGTGGGACCTCATCAAACTGAAAACCTTTTGCTCAGCAAAAGAAACCATCCAGAAAGTAAAGAGACAACTCACAGAATGGGAGATGATATTTTCAAATCACGCATCTGAGAAAGGCCTAGCATCCATGATCTACAAGGAACTCAGACAAAGTGAGGGGAAAAAAGCAAATAACCCCTTTAAAGAGTGGGCAAAGGACATGGACAGCTACTTCTCAAAAATAACACAAAAGCAGTCAGCAGGCACATGAAAAATGATCAACTTTATGAATCAACAGAGAAATACAAATGAAAAGTATAATGAGCTACCTCATAACTCTGGTAAAGATCACTATCATTAATAAGTTAAAAAAACAATAGATGCTAGTGCAGGTACAGAGAAAAAAGAATGTTCTGCACTGTTGGTGGAGGTGCAAGCTAGTGCAATCTCTATGAAAATAAACATGGTGATTCCTAAAAAAGGGCTAAAAATTGACCTTCCATATGATCCAGCAATCTCTCTCCTGGGAATATATCCAGAGAAACACAAATAATTCTACACAAAAGACACTTGCATATGCATGTTTAGTGCTGCACTATTCACAATAACAAAAGCATGGAACCAATTCTACTACCCATCAAAAGGGGACTGGATAAAGAAAATGTGGTACATGTATATGATGGAGTATTGCACAGTCATAAACAAGAACTAAATCATGGACTCTGCAGCAAATTGGAGGAAGTTGGAGACCACCATCCTAAGTCAGCTATCACAGAAACAATGATGTGAATACCACATGTCCTCACTCATAAGTCAGCCTTAAACATTAGTCACATCAAGCCTGTAATCCCGGCACTTTGGGAGGTGAGAGAATTGTCTGAGCCCATGGGTTTGAGACTGGCCTGGACAACATAGTGAGACCTCGTCTCTACAATAAATCAAAAAAATTAGCTGAGTGTGGTTACTTGGAAGGTTGAGGCAGTAGGATAACCAGAGCCCAGCAAGTTGATGCTGGGGTGGCTGTGAGTGTGTCACTGCACTTTAGCCTGGGCGATGGAGTGAAACTCCAGCTCAAAAAAAAAAACAACAAAACGTTAGTCACATTGACTAGCACAAGCAGGAATCAGCAGTTGCTATGGGAACATGACAACACAGAGGGTACTTTGCTCATTACCATGGGGAGTAAAGGACAGTTAGAAGCCCAATCTTTACCTGCTGCATGCAGCTCTACTTATGTAGTTAATCCTCATTTGCACCCCACATTCCTAAATAAAATCCTTTTTTTAAAGAGATGTAGTCTGACTCTGATGCTTAGGTTGGTCTCAAACTTTTGAGTTTAAGCAATCCTTCTGCCTCAGACTTTTCAGTAAATGGAACTCCAGGTATGTGCCACCAAATCCAGCCATCTAGGACTTTTTAAATGAGCCTTATGCACTGGTTTTCAGAACTATCTTCCAAGGAAACAAAAATAAATGTTCATCATTATGCTCCCAGTCTGCATTTGTCAAGAGTCATTTTTTTCACAAGCAGTCTCAATTTCCTGACTTCTGTATTGCTCATGCCTGAGGAAGAAATATTTCCTCAGACATCTCATGGTTGTAAGGCAGTCAATAAAAACTATGAACATTGGATTGTGCCTATGTGAATTTGGTTGAAGTCAACATAGCTTGGATATGGGGTGACACCTTAAAGGTCTGAAGTGGCATGTGAGAATTTACAGGTGCAGGTAAACTTATGCTCCTTAGTCTCTCCCCCCTGAGGAGAACATAACAGAAATGCCAATAGCAATTCTTATTTTCTTTCTAATTTTATCTTCTCCTTCTTTTCTTTATTTAAGGTGATTATAACTTCCATTGCGTTTCTTTTTTACAGTTTTCATTTAAAGAAAAACAGCATTTACCATGAGCTTCATTGAAAGCAATGAGTGAAAGAATTCAAAGATTCAAAGTGGCATGTGGAAAATTGTTTTTAAAAACTATAGACATAATATATAGATTCAAAATCCTATGAGTATATTTTGCTAGCTTGATATTGTCCTTGAAGTACATGAACATATGCATATTTATTTCAATAAATTTTGAATGATTTGGGTTTCAAACAGAGTTTTATCAATAATTCTCATTTCTACTTGCCTTCTGTCACTTCAGGATTCTATGTATATCAGCTTATATATTATCCATTGAAAAACAATCCCCATGCAGTCTTCACAACACCCTCCAGTTGGGAAGACAGTTTTAATACTTTCATTTTATAAACAGACAGTAGTTATAAAGAGGTAGATAACATATATTAAGTCCAACTGTAAATTAGTCATGTAGTCAAGAAGAAAAATAGTTTTATTGCTTTTCAAATAAGTCAAATATTATATTTCATTCTATGAAAATTATTAGCTATTACTCTGCAAGCATAGTGAAATCAATTTTAATTGTACAAAGGAAAAAATAAAGTGAATTTAGTACTTCTGTGATTTAGTTTCCTCATTTGTGTGTAGAGAGATGGAAAATGAGATAATTTCAGTAGATTATCTCTTAGGCCCATTTCAAATTCAATATTCTATAAGTCTAAATAAATCTTGACCTTGTTATTATAAGTACTGTATTCTCTCTGATACTGACCTTTATTAATTCCATACTTAGCCATGAGAGCATAGCCAAAGCACTATTTGATGGAAATATTAGAAACTCACTCTTCTTATCTTAAGAAAGGGTGAGTGGAGGGGAGATAATTTATTTTCAGCAGATTAATTTATCTACATAAGAAACAGAATCAGAATTAAGTCTCACCAGGAACAAGAATTGGAAATTCTTGAATTAAAAAACAAGGTTGTTCACTATTAGTTCTGGGTCACACTATCTCTTTATTTTGCATTTCTCCACATATATGCTTCATTCTTCTTACTGGACACATGGATTATTTTGGAATTTAAAGAACTCACGGCCAGTCAGTCCAACTTTGTCACACTTATCAATTTAAGTGAATAATAGAGAAATACTGAAATCACTCTGTCTCAATTACAAATTTATGGCAAAAGTTTTGCATTGATATAACTTTAACCAGGTATCTGAAGCAATCAACTGTAGGAAGAGATAAATCTCATAGCACAGACTAAATGCTAAGTTAAAAGCCGTTCAGAGGACAGAGATCTTTGCTAAAAGCTTAGTGAGTGTAGACTTAGAAGAAATGCAAAACAAGTCTAGTAGACGCAAAATGATGACATTATGTCAAAAAGTAAAGAGAATGATTGTTAAGATTGATATATCTTCCAAACAGACAATATAAACTTTACAATGTTAGAGAAGACCCTTTGTGATGTATGATACTGGTTTTCTATGGAAACAATAATCAATTATTTTCAAAGACTATTTGAAATATATTTGAACATATCTATTTGAACAATCTATTTGAACAAATTTCTATTTGAACAATGAATTATGTGTCCATATTTGTTCTGTTTACCTACGGAAGGAATACTTCCTGTAAGAAATCATTTCAAGTAGTTATAGACATGTGCACTAGACAGTTTTAAAACCTCAATATCTCTGACTAATTAAATGTCTCTTTGATGTAGCCGACGGCAGGGCTTTCATGATGGGACTAACGACCTGTGAAGTCTAAGCAGCTTAGAAGTTCTAAGAACAAAAATAGTGAGCATGAAACCGTAAAATAAAGACTCAGCTATTATTTTTAACATTTAGGGTTTACTGTGGCCTAATTGAAATATAACAGTTGCAAACTAAATTTCTGCATGGAAACCTTGATCTCAGAGTCGAATAAAACCTAACAAAGTAGATGTAATACAAATTCACTGAAGTAAGCATAGAGAATAGAATTAGTAAAAGACACTTAAATGCGTGCTATTAAAACCAGGAAAATGGGGAAAGGCAAGAAATGCTCTAAAAGTTATAGGCATTATATCTAATTTACTATTACCATATTTCATATATATCAGTCACTTAAATGGTTACATGAGATTCCAGCACCATAAAAATATTGTATGTATGTATATACACACACTTATAATAGGCTCTAAATTAAACTTAAATAATTCTCTCATTTCTTTTTTTTTTTTTGTGAGTTGGAGTCTCACTCTGTCACCCAGACTGGAGTGCAGTGGCCGCTCCCAGTCACCGCAGCCTCGACCTGCTGGGCTCCGGCGATCCTTCCGCCTCAGCCTTCCAAGTAGCTGGAACTACAGGCGCGCGCTACCA
>CAUYQG010120795.1:0-15458 GCA_963574415.1 Tarsius wallacei | reverse complement strand
TGCTACTTTATATTAACATGAATTAATTTGTGTTTTCTCTCCAACAAAATATGAAGTCAGAAGTTTTGAGACCAGCCTAGGAAACATAGCAAGACCCCATCTTTAAAATAAATAAATAAATAAATAAAAACAAAAGAAAAGCCGGACTCAGTGGCTCACCCTGTAATCCCGTGCCTTGGGAGGCTGAGGTGAATGGATTGCCTGAGCCCGCGGGTTCGAGACCCGCCTGGGCAACTTGGCGAGACCTCATCTCTACAATAAATCAAAAAAAAAAAAAAAATTACCCGGGTGTGGTAGCACATGCCTGTAGTTCCAGCTACTTGGAAGACTGAGGTGGAAGGATCGCCGGAGCCCAGCAGCTCAAGGCTGCGGCGGCTGGGAGCGGCCACTGCACTCCAGTCTGGGCGACAGAGTGAGACTCCAACTCAAAAAAAAAAAAAAAAAAAGAGGAGATTTAATACAGGGAATTGTTTACACAGTGATGCAAGAAGTGAGAAACCAAATGAGATGATGAGATGGTGAGGCAGCCCTGTGATTAACAACAGCAGGAATGGCAGGAGCAAGAACCTTGTGGTCCCTGCCAGAGATTCTGCGTGAGGAAGAAAGGGAGAACCCGAGAGAATGAGAGAGAGACAGAGAGAAAGAAATAAATGATCTTTCTTCTCCTTATTCTTGCCCTTTTATCTCGTTTCTGAAGTGAGCCAGAAACCAGGTGAAAGATGCAGAATATAGGAACCAGCCTGCTAAGCAGAGCAAAGGAAAGAAGAATGGGTCTGAGAGCAAATAGGCCCAGCAGGCACAAACCCTGAATCAAGCCACACTCATCTCTTGACTGGGTTATGACAGTAGTCTCCTAAGTCATCCTTCTGCTTCCACTCTAACCCATCCTGCTGCTAGGGTAAGAGCATGCTATGGTGACAGTGACCCAACAATACAATGGCATATTGCTTGGAGACATTTATTTATTTCTCACAGGCTGATAGGTTGATGGAGAGTTCTGCATTTCAGTGATTCAGAAACCCCAAGTCCAGGGCTGCTTCTGAGTCATTGTTTCTAATCCTTGGGTATTGTCATCACTTGCATGATCAATACTAGGTCACTGCAGTCTGAGTTGTGGCTTTCAGGAATGGAAAAGGGTAGACATTCAGGGTAAGGAATTTCTTTATCCAGTGACTCAGAAATTTCACATATCATTTTACTCACATTCCATTCCAGTAAGGCATATACTTAGGCACATACCCATAAGCAGCTGCAAGCAAAGCTGAGAAATGCAGACTTTAGCTGAGCAGCTAACTGCACCCAAGAAAGAGAGATTGAATTTAGGTGGCACAATAATATCTCTTATAATCTGTATTCTAGTTAGCAGACAGGCTGTTCTTTTTATTAAGTTTTTTTAGAGACAGAATCTTACTCTGTTGCCCAGGCTAGAGGGCAGTGGCACAATCATAATGTAATCTCAAACTCCTGGGTTCAAGGGATCCTTCCATCTCTGGCCTCCTGAGAAGCTAGGACTAGAGATATGTACCACTATACCTGGCTAAGATTTGAATTTTTTGTGGACATGGGGTCTTACTATGTTGTCCAGGCTGGCAAGCTCGTCTTGAACTCCTGGCCTCATGTGATCTTCCTGCCTTGGCTTCCCAAAGTGGTGAGAACATAGGTGTGAGCCACTGCACCTAGCCTGGGATGTTCCTTTTAAAACATAAGTCAGGACAGGTGCCATGGCTCACATCTATAATCCCAGCATTTTGGGAGGCCAAGGTGAGAGGATTGCCTGAGCCTAGGGGTTTGAGACCAGCCTGGGCAATTTGGTGAGACCTCATTTCTACAATAAATCAAGAAAAATTAGCCAGGCGTGGTAGCACGTGCCTGTAGTTCCAGCTACTTGGAAGGCTGAGGCGGAAGGATCGCCGGAGCCCAGCAGGTCGAGGATGCAGTGGCCACGCGAATGCCACTGCACTCCAGCCTGGGCAACAGAGTGAGACTCCAGCTCAAAAAAGTAAAATAAAATAAAGTACAAGTCAGATCACATCTTTCCTTCACTCACAACTCTTCAAAGGCTTCCCATTATTCTTATACTTAAGTCCAAATTTCTTGTTAGGGAATACAAGCCTCTTGCAGTTCTGACATCTGTCTACCTCTTTAGCCTCATCCCTACCACCAGCAGTGGGACCCTTGATTTGTAGCATTCTCCCGTTTCTGAAGTATGAATACGCCCACCATGCCTAATATCCAGTTACCAAGGTAACATCACTGATTGCAAGGTTAGAGAAAGAGGTACAATTTCAGCTGTTGTGAGCTAGTATAAGCTGACTTCGACACACTACCTCTACAGCTATACTTGTTTCTTTTTTTTTTTTTTTTAGTCGGAATCTCACTCTGTCACCCAGACTGGAGTGCGGTGGTCGCTCCTGGCCACTGCAGCCTCGACCTGCTGGGCTCCGGTGATCCTTCCGCCTCAGCCTTCCAAGTAGTTGGAACTATAGGCGCACGCTACCACACCCGGCTAATTTTTTTGATTTATTGTAGAAATGAGGTCTTGCCAAGTTGCCCAGGCAGGTCTCGAACCCGCGGGCTCAGGCAATCCACTCACCTCAGCCTCCCAAAGCATGGGATTACAGGCTGAGCCACTGAGCCCGGCTTATACTTGTTTCTTTTTCATTCTTCTAACACAGTGCAGTCCCCAGAACAGCAAGATCAGCATCACCTGGGAACTTGCTAAAAATGCAAATTCTTGGGCCCCATTCCAGGCCTATTGATTCAGATGCTCTGTTTTGGTTTTTATTGTTGCTGTTTGTTTTGTTTTGTTGTTTTTTTTTTGAGTCAGAGTCTCACCATCACCCAAGCTGGATTGCAGTGACATGCTCACAGCCACCGCAGCCTTGACCTACTAGACTTAGGTGATCGCTTCGCCTCAGCCTTCCAAGTAGCTGGAACCACAGGCATGTGCCACCACTCCCAGATAATTTTTTGATTTATTGTAGAGACAAGGCCTCATCAAGTTGCCCAGGCTGGTCTCAAACCCCTGGGCTCAGGCAATCCTCTTGCCTCTACCTCCCAAAGTGCTGGGATTACAGACATGAGCCACTGTGCCTGGCAGAAATCTGTTTTAACAAGCCCTCCAGTTGATGCCGGTGTGGGCTCAAATTAAAGAGTCACTGCTCCAATATACTAAGCTTTCTAACTTTATGCTTCTGTATCCTCTACTTGATATTTTCTTCCTCCAAATTTTTATGTTAACCAGGTCTCTGTGCAAATATCACTTCCTCAAAGTGGCCTGCCTTCCTACCAACCACACTTTAGTCCCCTCACTAGAAAGTAAGCTGACAGCAGAGAATCTGTCCTGTTTACTTCTGCATCTCCAGTACCAAAAATAGTGCCTGACACATGCTAGGCAGAAGGAAATATATGTCTGATGAATTAGTAAATTATATAACCATGCTTGTTTTGTATTCTAACTAGTGCACTGAGAATGACTGAAAAAGAAATGTAAAAACAGAAAAGAATTATATTCAGGGTTGGGTGCAGTGACTGATGCCTATAATCCCAGTACTTTGGGAGGCCAAGGTGAGAGAATTGCCTGAGCCCACGGGTTTGAGACCCACCTGGGCAACTTGGTGAGACCTCATCTCTACAGTAAAATGAAAAAATTATCCAGGTATGATGGCACATGCCTATAGTTCCAGTTACTTGGAAGGCTGAAGCGAAAGGATCGCCTGAACCCAGCGGGTCGAGGCTGCGGTGGCTGTGAGCGTGCCACTGCACTCCAGCCTGGGAGACAGAGTGAGACTCCAACTCAAAAAAAGAAAAAAAAAAGAATTATACTCAGATCTTTAGAGACCATCTATCCCCCTCCTCCCACCCCTTTAACCTGAAATTTAACATGTGCGTATAGTAGTTCTAATTTATCTACAAATATTTTAAGGGCTAAAAATCATACAACATTTCATTTATCACTTGCTTCTGGTCCTTTTTTTTTTTAGTAATATCCTTGTTGAGATATAATTCACGTACTACACAATTCACCCATTTAAAGCATACAGTTCAGTAGTTTTGAGTATATTGAGAGTTACACATCCATCAACACAGTTAATTTTAGACTATTTTCATCACTCCAAAAAGAAACTCAATATCCGCCGGGCTCGGTGGCTCAGCCTGTAATCCCTCGCTTGGGGAATCTGAGGTGAGTGGATTGCCTGAGCCCACAGGTTTGAGACCCGCCTGGGCAACTTGGCGAGACCTCATCTCTACAATAAATCAAAAAATTAGCTGGGCATGGTAGCGCGCGCCTATAGTTCCAGCTACTTGGAAGGCTGAGGTGGAAGGATTGCCAGAGCCCAGCAGGTTGAGGCTGCGGTGGCTGGGAGCAGCCACTGCACTCCAGTCTGGGTGACAGAGCAAGACTCCAACTCAAAAAAAAAAAAAAAGAAACTCGATATCCTTTAGCAATCACCCCTTCCCCATTCCTCTCCACTCTCCCAAGGCCCTGGCAAATGCTAATCCACTTTCTGTCTCTATGAGCTTTCCTATTCTGGACATTTTTTATAAATGGAATCATAAAATATGTGGTCTTCTGGGACTGGCTTCTTTCACTTAGCATCATGTTTTTGAAGTTCATCCATATGGTAGCATGTGTCAGTGCAGTTGGTCCTCTGTATCCATAGTTGTGCATCTGTGGATTCAACCAATTGCAAATCAAAAATACGAGGGGGAAAAAACCCCCAAAAAACCAACAACAAATAATACAAATGAAAAAATACGGTATAATAACTCTTTACATGGCATTTAGATTGTATTACAAGTAATCTAGAGATGATTTAAAGTGTAAGGAAGGATATGCCTAGGTTATACACCAACACTACCATTTTATTTAAGGGACTTGAGCATCCATGAATGACAAGGGACAACTGTATTTCTTCTTTTATTGTTGCCAAATAACATTCCATTGTATGTATTTCCTATATTTTATGTAACTATTCATCAGTTTATGGGCATTTGAGTCTTTTCACATTTGGCTATAATGCACAATGCTGCTATGTGCAAGTGTTTGTGTAGATAGATGTTTTCATTTCTCTTGATTATATACGGTACTTGGTAGTAGAAAGGCTGGGCCATATTGTAACTCTGTATTTAAACTTTAAGAAATGACAAATTGTTTTCCAAAGAAACTGCACCATTCGTCATTCCCATCAGTGATGCAACTTGTCAACTCTTATTATCTGTATTTTTTACTATAACCCTTCTAATCGTAATGAAGTGGTATGTCATTGTGATTTTGACTTGTACCTTTTCATATGCTTTTTTAAAAAGGTCCTCCTCCACCGTTTTAGACCTCAAGGATGCCTTCCTTAACATCTCTATATACCCAGACTCCCAAGACTTCTTTGCCTTCACCAGGAGTGACCCAGATACTCACCATGCCCAGTAGTTAACATGGACAGTCCTCCCACAAGGTTTTCACGATAGCCCTCATCTTTTTGGTCAAGCCCTAGTAATCAGACCTTGCCTCTCTCAACCTCACCCCAAGCACTATCCTTCAATATATGGATGATCTCCTCCTTTGTAGCCCCTTGTTTACACACTCTCAACAACACACTATACAGCTCCAAGGCTCAGTTTTCTCTCCCCCCTTTCACATGCTTATTGGGTATTTGTATATTCTCTTTGGAGAAATGAGTACTCAAATCTGTTGCCCATTTTAAAAATCTTTTTATTATTGAGTAATAGTAGCTCTTTATATATGTTAGGTAGAAATCCTTCATAGAAAATATGATCTGCGCCAGCTGGGCTCGGTGACTCAGCCTGTAATCCTGCGCCTTTGGGAGGCTGAGGTGAGTGGATTGCCTGAGCCTGTGGGTTCAAAACCCGCCTGGGCAACTTGGTGAGACCTTATCTTACAATAAATCAAAAAATTAGCCGGACGTGGTAGTGCGCACCTGTCGTTCCAGCTACTTGGAAGGCTGAGGCGGAAGGATCGCCGGAGCCCAGCAGGTCGAGGCTGCGGTGACTGGGAATGGCCACTGCACTCCAGTCTGGGCGACAGTGAGACTCCAACTCAAAAAAAAAAAAAAGAAAATATGATCTGCAAATTTTCCTCTCTTTCTACGGGTTGTCTTTTCACCTTCTTGATGGTGCTTTGAAGCATAGAGTTTTTAATATTGATAAAGTACACTATAGTTTTTTCTCTTTTGTTGCTTGTGCTTTTCACATCATATCTTAGAAACTGTTGCTAAATCTCAGGTCATGCATATTTATGCCTATGTTGTCTTCTAAGAGTTTTATAGTTGGCTTTGATTCATTTGAGTTGGTCTTTGATCAATTTTAAAATTTTGTATATGGTATAAGGTAGGAGTCCAACTTCATTATTTTACATGTAGATATTCAATTGTCCCAACACCATTTTTTGACAAGAGTATTCTTTCCCCATTGAATTGTTTTGGTACACTTGTTAAAAACCAATTGACTGTAAATGCGGGGGTTTATTTCTGGATCATCAATTCTATTCCACTGATCTATATGTCTGTTCTTCTGCCAGCATTCTGGTCCTTTTAATCAATGTTCATTTGATCATCTCTTAGGGTCCATTTCACTATGCAAACACATGTTTTATTCCAAAGCAATTTTATCTGCATGTTTTTCATCCTGTAACTAACAAAGTGTAGTCAGATTTACTATCTTAGAGGAGAGGAGGACTGCAAATTATAAAAAGCAATGTCTACTACTTCAAATAAGTGGAAATGCTTCTGAATACCAAAAGAAGGAATTGGATGGTTCCAACCAGAAGAACAGTAATATTAAAATTACAATTGCTTCATCTGGATCCCAGATGTGGTAGCTATTTCCTTCTAAGAAGAGAGAGAGAGAGAAGAAGAAGAAGTCATAGGCACAATGCATCTAAAATATTTGGTGACATATTACCTGGCAATGTTAAAGTTTTTAACATCCTAGCCGGGCTCAGTGGCTCAGCCTGTAATCCCGCGCCTTTGGGAGGCTGAGGTGAGTGGATTGCCTGAGCCCACGGGTTAGAGACCCGCCTGGGCAAGCAAGACCTCATCTCTACAATAAATCAAAAAATTAGCTGGGCGTGGTAGCGCGCGCCTGTAGTTCCAGCTACTCGGAAGGCTGAGGCGGAAGGATCGTCGGAGCCCAGCAGGCCGAGGCTGCGGTGGCCGGGAGCGGCCACTGCACTTCAGTCTGGGCGACAGAGTGAGACTCCAACTCAAAAAAAAAAAAAAAGTTTTTAACATCTTGATGAAAATTTTGCTGATTAGTCAGAAAGGCAGTACTAGTACCCCTGCCTTTCTGACAAATCTTCTGCCATTGTGGCAATATAAATAATTCTTCTAGGGAAATTTTTGTGCCATTTCACCAACACTTCCCCCACTCCCCCCAATACTCTCATGTCTGAGGCCCCACAGTTGCACCCATGTGAACAACTTATGTTGATGAAAATAATTGCTTTCTCTTTTGTCCAGATAGAAAATAATTACCCCTTGGGAAAACAGAAACACCTAAAAAGTCTCATTATACGAAGCCTCAACATCATCATAAGTTAATTTTATCTCAACAAAATCACACATATAAGATATGCTGTACCCTGGACTCGGTGGCTCAGCCTGTAATCCCAGCACTTTGGGAGGCTGAGGTGAGTGGATTCCCTGTTCGAGACCTGCCTGGGCAACTTGGCAAGACCTCATCTCTACAATAAATCAAAAAAAAATTAGCTGGGCATGGTAGTGAGCGCCTGTAGTTCCAGCTGTTTGGAAGGCTGAGGCGGAATTATCGCCGGAGCCCAGCAGGTCGAGGCTGCAGTGGCCGGGAGCGTGCCACTGCACTCCACTCCAGTCTGGGCGACAGAGTGAGACTCCAACTCAAAAAATAAAAAAAAAAGATATGCTGTGGTCTAATAGAGAGAACATTAACCCACAGTACTCTAGAATCTAAATGGAGCTTGCCTCATTTGAGGGAGCACAATTTTTTTTTAAAGAGTTTGAATTCACTAGTACACAGGAAATATCTTTTTCCAAGTACATTTTCAGTTTGCAAAACCATGTGTTATTTACAGAAAATAGAATTCATGTGTTTTTGATTCATTTACACTTAACTCATTAAAAAATTCCTGTTAAACCACTTGGTATTCAAGGACTTTTCAGTTTTCTAAATAAGTTTCCAAAAGCCTTCTTAAAGATATGAAATGGTGTTAAATAAATATGTACATGAGTTTCCAAACCATGCTCATAATTTTTCTTTAGAATTTTGTGCCTTTAATTAGTAAAATGTGCTTTTCTCCCAGCCAGAAAGAGATTAATGTGTGAAAACCTATCATTTGTCAATGCAAGAAAACCTAAACCTACAAATAAGAAGTTTTAAATATCAATCAGCAGATAATTTGATTCACATATATGCTACAAAATAAATGTCAGATGAACATCATAGCTCTAGGAGGAAGAAAGTGTGCTAACAATTATTGAACATTTCTTGGGTGCTATTTACTAAACCCCTTATATATGTAGAATTTAACCCTAAGAAGATGAATATTTTCATCACATTTTAACAGATGAGAAAATAAAGTCTCAGACAAGCTAAATAATCTTCCCAAAGCCATGTAGCTAGTAAGACAGACCAGGATTTAAAGGTCTGAAAGATTCTTAAGTCTGTGTTCTTTCTGCTATCTGTGAATCCCACTGGATTTGTAATTAAGAGATCTGGTTTTATTAGCCGGGCATGGTGGTGCGTGCCTGTAGTTCCAGTACTTGGAAGACTGAGGAGGAAGGATCACCTGAACCCAGCAGGTGGAGGCCACGGTGGCCGGGAGCATGCCACTGCACTCCAGTCTGGGTGACAGAGTGAGACTCCAACTAAAAAAAAAGAAAAAAATTTTTTTTTTTTAAAAAGAGATCTGGTTCTAAATTACTGTACTTTTGCCCAATACTAGCAATGCAAATGTGAATAAGTCTTAGCTTCCTTGACTATAGAATGGGAATAGTAAGGCTTATAAGACTGTTGTTAAAGGAAGTGAGATCATGCATAAACGAATGCACCTAGACTGAATTGAGTTGGTTCTTTTACCTGCAGCTTTATCCCACTTCAATAATTTTCCATACAGCACAGGATAGCACTTCGAAATTGCAGATTTCACGTCTATTCCACCTTGAAAAATATTCAATGATTCCCTGAGACCTTAGACTACAATTAAAAGTTCATTCTGATTTTATTCTAAATTTGCATATCCAACTTCACCTCCTTTTATTTCTCCAATAAAACTTCACCTTCAGTCAGATTAATTTACCCCCCCAATACTTGAGCAACATATACACTGTACTTTTTTTAAATAGTGCTAAAATACACATAAATATACCATTTTAACTATTTTTAAGTTTATAATTCAGTGGCATAACTTAATGATACAGTCACATTGTTGTGCAACCATCACCATCACCCCACACCATTCTTTTCCAAGCAGCATTTCACCATACCCCATATTGAAAGTTTCTTTCCACTTTTATTTATCCAACTCTTAGTCCTCTTTCAGGATCTGACTCAAAACCCCTCATCCATGAAATCTTCCTATACTGTGCTTGTCTGACTTGTATAAATGTTGAAAGGCAGTTTTGCATAGTGGTTAAGTGTATAGACTCTGGGTCAGACAGTTTGAATTCAGGCTTTATCTGTGTTACTCTATAGCTCTATGACCCTGGGCAAGTGAACCAAACTCTTAATGTCCTAGGTATTTATCCAAATTATTTTAAAATTTGTGTCCACGTAAAAACCTGCACATGAGTATTTATAGTAGCTTTCTTCATTAATTGCCAAAAACTGGAAACAACCAAGATGTCCTACAATAGGTGAATGAATAAATAAACTGTGGTACAATGAAATATTATTCAGCAATAAAAAGAAATGAGCTGTCAAGCCATGAAAAGACATAAAGGAATCTCAAACGTCTCTTGCTAAGTAAAACAAGCCAGTCTGAAAAGGTTACATACTGTGTTATTCCAACTGTATGATATTATTCAAAAGGCAAAACTATTGAGACAATATAAAGATCAGTGGTTTCCAGGGTTTGGTAGGGAAGAGAAGTGGGGGAGGGATAAATAGGTGGAGCACAGAGGACTTTTAGGACAGTGAATCTTTTCTGTATGATATAATAATGGTAGATAACATGATATTCTACATTTGTCAAACCCATAAAACTGTATAACATAAAGTGAACCCTAATATAAACTATGAACAATTGCAACAAATGTACTATAATAATGGTATAATAATGTACTATAACAATAAGGGAAACGTAGTGGGGGGAGAGATGAGGAGGTATTTGGGAACTCTGTAATTTCTGCCCAATTTTTCTGTAAATATGAAACTGCCTTAATAAATAAAATCTATTGATTTAAAAAGCAAGCCAAAAATTAGCAATCAATAACAAAAAGAAACCTGAGAAATCTTCACATTTCTAAATAAACTGTGTCAAAGAAGAAACTAAAAGGAATTGTGAACTGAATGAAATTATTTTTAACAGAACAAAAATAAAAACAGAGAAACTGTTGGAAACATGCAATAAATAACTCATAAATCTTTTGCTCAGACTTGGCATACTTCATATTTGCTCATAATTCTGTTGACCAGAGCAAGTCATGTGACCGAGTCCAACATCAGTGGGCTGGGTATATACATATGTACTGATCCCACAGGAAATACTGCAGGTCACATGGTTAGAGGAAAAAAAATAAGTGAAATAAAACAAAAATAAAAAACACAACACATTAAAGTTTGGGAGATGCAGCTATATCTGTACTTATAACTTTACAGCACTCAATGTCTATATTAGAAAATAAATTCTTTTTTTTTTTTTGAGTTGGAGTCTCACTTCCTTGCCCAGGCTAGAGTGCAGTGGCATACTCATGGCCACCCCAGTGTCGACTAGCTGGGCTCAGGCGATCCTTCTGCCTCAACCTTCAAGTAGTTGTAATTACAGGTGCATACTTCCACACCCAGTTAATTTTTTAGTTTATTGTAGAGACGAAGTTTCGTCAACTTGCCCAGGCTGTTCTTGAACCTGTTGTCTCAGGCAATCCCCTAACCTCAGCCTCCCAAAGTGCTGGGATTACAGGCTTGAGCCACTGCGCCCGGCCAGAAAATAAGTTCTTAACTCAATGACCTCAGGCTTTTACCGTAAGAAAAAAGAGGAAGTCAAACCCCAAATAAACAGAATAAAGAAAATAATACAAATCAGAGCAGAAATCAATGAAAAAGAAAACAGAAAAACAATAGAGAAAATCGGTGAAAGCTGGTTCTTCGGGAAGATTAAAAAATAAATAAATAGGCCAGGCTCGGTGGCTCAGCCTGTAATCCCGCGCCTTTGGGAGGCTGAGGTAAGTGGATTGCCTGAGCCCGAGGGTTCGAGACCTGGACAACTTGGTGAGACCTCATCTCTACAATAAATCAAAAATCAGCTGGGCGTGGTAGCGCGCGCCTGTAGTTCCAGCTGCTCGGAAGGCTGAGGTGGAAGGATCGCCGGAGCCCAGCAGGTCGAGGCTGCGGTGGCTGGGAGCGGCCACTGCACTCCAGTCTGGGTGACAGAGTGAGGCTCCAACTCAAAAAAATAATAATAATAAAAATAAAATAAATAAGTAAATAAATAAATAGGCTAGGCATGCTGGCTCAGGTCTATAATCTCCTCCACCAAAAATAATAAATAAATAAATAAACCTCTAGCTAGACTGATCAAGGAAAAAAAGAGAGAGAGAATAAACAAATAGCAATATCTGAAATAAGAGAGGTGACATAAATACAGATTATATATTGCAAATTTTAAAAGAATGAAAGAGAATTATGAACAACTTTATGCCAATAATCTGACAACTTCAATGAAATGGACAGATTCCTTGAAGGACACAAACTGCCAAAGCTCATCCAAGAAGAAATAGACAACATAAATCTGTATATATCTATTAAAGAGATTGAAATTGTAATTAAAAACTTACCCACAAAGAAAAATCCAGGCCCAGATGTCTTCACTGGTGAAGTCTACCAAAATTTAAGGAAGAAAAACGTTTCTAAAATGAACAGGCAGGAACACTTCAAACTCATTTTGTAAGGTCAGAATTACTCTGATGCTCAAACCAGTCAAAGGTATTGGAAGAAAAGAAAATTACAGATGAATATCCCGTATTAACCTTGATGCAAACATATGTAAATTTTAGCAAATTAAATCCAAGATATAAAAAGAACCAAGAGAGGTTTATCTCAGGAATATCAGATTGGTTTAATATTTAAAAATCAGTCAATGTAATTCACTATATCAACAGATTAAAAAAGAAAACAATATATCATCTTTTCCAGTATCCACTCATAATAAAAACTCTCAGAAAATGAGGGAAGGAAAGGAAATGTACTCAACTTGGGTAAGAGAGTAAGATCCCGACTCAAAAACAAAACAAAATTGTTTATTTGCAGACCATATGATCATGTATGTAGAATATCACCATGGGCTCTACAAAAAAAGATGATATAACTAGTAAGGAATTTTAACAAGGTTACAGGTTACAAGGTAAGTTTTTTTTTAAACCATAATTTTATTTCTACATACTAGCAACAAACAATTTAAATATAAATGTAATGCTGGGTGTTGTGGCTCATGTCTATAATCCTAGTGTTTTGGGAGGCCAAGGCAAGAAGATTGCTTGAGTCCAGGAGTTCAAGACCAGCCTGGGAAACATAGCAAGACCTTGTCTCTACAAAAAATAAAAAGCATTATTTGGGCATGGTGATGCATGTCTGTATTCCCAGCTACTCAGGAGGCTGAGGCTGAAGGATCTCCTGAGTCCAGGAGGTCAAGGCTGTGGTAAGCTGTGATCATGCCACTGCACTCCAGCCTGGGCAACAGAGCAAGTCCTCTGACTCAGAAAATAAACAAATAAATAAAATTAAAAATTATTTTTTATGGCACCATCAAAAATACAAAATATATAGGGGAATATCTGACAATGCATCATGTAATACTGTACACTTAAGCCTCTAAAACATTGCTGCTAGAAACTAAAGATCTAAATAAATAGAAAGATATACCACATTTATGAAAGTTCAGTATTGCTGAGATGTCAATTCTCCTCCAAACTAATCTATAGATTTCATGTAATTCCACTCAGAATCCTAGCAGGCACTTATTGAATAAATTAACAATCTGATTCTATAATTTATATGAAAGTGCACAGGACTTAGAATAGCTGAAAAACTTTGCAAAAGAGAAAATATTTGGAAGGGCAACACTGCCTGATTTAAAAACTTGTTGTAAAGCTACTTTAATGAAGAGAGTAAGATATTGGTATAAATATATACAAATAAATCAACCAAACGGAATAGAGAGTTTATAGATAGACCTATACATATATGAGCAATTGATTTTTGACAAAGATACAAGGGCAGTGCAGTGGAGAAACATTATCAGCAAATGATCCTGAAATAATTGCATATCCATATGCAATAAATATATAAGTAAAAAATATCCTCAATTCATACCTTGCACTATATATAAACACATACAAATATTCACTCCAAATGGATCATAGACCTAAGTCTAAAACCTAAAAACTATAATACTTCTTGAAGAAAACAGGAGAAAATCTTTGTGATTTTAGGTTAAAAAGACACAACACCAAAAGCATGAATCATAAAAAAATATAATGAGCCAGGTGTGGTGGCTCATGCCTGTAATCCCAGAACTCTGGGAGGCAGAGGGAGACAATTGCCTGAGTTCTGGGGCTTGAGACCAGCCTGAGCAAGTTGGTGAGACCTTGTCTCTACAATAAATCAGAAAATTCACTAGGCATGGTGGTGCACACCTGTAGTTCCAGCTACTTGGAAGGCTGAGGTGGAAGGATTGCCTGAGCACAGCAGGTTGAGGCTGTGGTATCTGAGCGTGCCACTGCACTCCAGCCTGGGAGACAGAGTGAGACTCCAATTCAAGAAAAAAATAAAAATTAATAAATATTACTCAAATTGTATAAAATTAAGAATTGTTATTCTTTGAAAAACATTGTTATGAGCAAAACAAGATAAGTCACAGATCAGGAAAAATATTTCTTTGTTTTTCCTTTTTAATCTGAGTCTCACTTTGTTGCCCAGGCTGGAGTGCAGTGGCACACTATTCACTGCCACTGCAGCCTTGATCTGCTGGGCTCAGGCAATCCTTCCACCTCAGCCTTCCAAGTAGCTGGAACTACAGGTGTGCACCATCACACCCAGCTAATTTTTTTTAAAAAATTTATTGTAGAGATGAGGTCTTACCATATTGCCCAGGCTGGTCTTGAACCTGTGGGCTCAGGCAATCCTCTCACCTCTCCCTCCCAAAGTGCTGGGATTACAGGTGTGAGCCACCACGCTGGCTCAGAAAAATTATTTCAAGTCACATATTAGACAAAGGACTTGTATCCAGAATATACCAAGATTTCTCAAAATCTAAAGATTAAAAATATCCAATTAAAAAAATGAGCAAAACAGGCTTGTCCCTCTGAACCTATTATGATTTGAAAGGCTAACCAATTTAAAAAAATGTTTTTTAATGGGCAACATCTAAACATGCACTTCATCAAAGAAGACATATGGATGGTAAATGAACACATGAAAAGATGCTCAATGTCGTTAGTCATTAGGTGTGTGCAAATTTAAGCCACATACACATTTATAAGAAGGTCTAAAATTAAGAAGACTGATCATACTGAGTGTTGGCAAAGTTGTGGCAGCTTCTTAAAAACGTAAACATAACTGAGTGCGGTGGCTCACACCTATAATCCCAGCACTTTGGGAGGCTGAGGCAGGAGGATTGCTTGAGCCCAAGAGTTCAAGACCAGCCTGGACAACATAGTGAGACTTTGTCTCTAAAAAAAAAAAAAAAATAGCCAGGTGTGGTGGCCCACGCCTTTTGCCCAGCTACTTGGGTACTTGGAGTGGGGAGTTGGAGTTGGGGAGCTAAGGCCAGAAGATCACCTGAGCCCAGGAGGTTGAGGCTGCTACTTCATTCCAGTCTGGGTGCAGAGTGAGATCCCTAGCCTCCTCCCCAGCCAAGTGTGTGTGTATGTTATATACACACACACACACACACACACACACACACACACACACACACCTGCCATATGGGCCAGTACTGGAGTGAGGTGAGAGACTGCCCCATTAAATGTGTGTCCTAGGCTGGGCTCAGTGGCTCAGCCTGTAATCCCAGAACTTTGGGAGGCCCGCGGGTTCGAGACCAGCCCGGGCAACTTGGCGAGACCTCGTCTCTACAATAAATAAAAAATAAATAAAAAATTAGCCGGACCCGATAGCACGTACCTATAGTTCCGGATACTTGGAAGGCTGATGTGGAAGGATCACCGGGGCCCAGCCGGACGACGCTGGGGTGGCCGTGAGCGTGCCAGGCACTCCAGCCTGGGCGACAGAGTGAGACTCCAACTCAAAAAAAA
>CAUYQG010120792.1:0-10520 GCA_963574415.1 Tarsius wallacei | reverse complement strand
TGAGCCACCAAGCCCAGCCTGTTTTTACAAGTTTCTAAAATACTCTTACTGAAAAGTTGAAAAAAAGAGTACAATGAATACCCATCATCTACCCCTAGATTCAGCAATTCACATTTTGTCACATTTGTGTTATATGCATGTAATGTAAAACACAGTAATATATTATGTGTTGATAATGTATATTATGTGTGCATATACATATTTGTGTGTATGTGTATATATGTGTGTTTAGATATGTATTTTTATATATGTGTGTATGTGTATTTATTTGTCTTATATGTGCATTTATATGAGTATATACACTTGTATGTTCATGTGCCCATATATACATTTTTATACTTGTGTGTATGTTTATATATCTATGTAATGACACTTTACCTCCTAAATATTTCGGAACATATATGCTAAGAATAAAGATATTCTTCTGCCTAACCATAATACCATAGTCATGCCTAAGAAAATTAACAATAATTTCCTATTATCTCATAATTTATCCATTTCAAATTTTCTCAGTTGTTCCTAATAATACTGTGTTGTTATTTATTTATTTAGAGTTGGCGTTTCACCCTATTGCGCAGGCTGGAGTGTGGTGACACACTCATGGCCACTGCAGTCTCGACCTACTGGACTCAGACGAACCTTCCACCTTAGCCTTCCAAGTAGCTGGAACTACAGGCACGTGCCACCACACCTGGCTAATTTTTTGATGTATTGTAGAGACGAGATCTCACCAAGTTGTCCAGGCTGCTCTCGAACCCGTGGGCTCGGGCAGTCCTCTCACCTCGACCTCCCAAAGTGCTGGGATTATAGGTGTGAACCACTGCACCTGGCCAGTGTTGTTATTTTTGAGTCAAATTTTATTAAAGCTCTTGCATCAGTGGGGTTTTATTTGTTTTGTTTTGTTTTTTTAATGGAGTCGAAGTATCACTATTGTTGCCCAGACTGGACTCAAACTCCTGGTCTCAAGTGATCTTCCCACTTAGGCCTCCCAAAGTCCCAGGATTACAGGCATGAGCCACCATGCCTGGCCTAAACTTTTTATTTTGAAACAGTTATAGATTCACGGGAGAGTGCAAAGAAATGTACAGAGAGGTACTGTGCACCTAGTCTCTCCCAGTGTTAACCTTTTGCATAAATGATATATGCAAAATCAGGAAATTGACATTGATACAACCTACAGAGCTTATTTAGATTTCACTGATTATACATGTACTTATTTGTATATTGTCATTTTATGTAGTTTTATGATGTGTAGTTTTGAGTAACAGTCACAATCAAGATACTTAACTACCTCACCACAAGACTCCCTTGTGTTCCTCCTCTGTAATCATCCCCACTCTATCCCCCATTTCCCTAACCTCTGGCAATCCATTAGTCTATTCGCCATCTCTGTAATTATGTTAATTAGCAAATGCTATATAAGTGTATTTATTTATTTATTTGTTTGTTTATTTATTTTTTGAGTTGGAGTCCCACTCCATTGCCTGGGCTGGAGTGCAGTGGCACACTCACGGCCACTCCCAGCATCGACTCGCTGGACTCCGGCAATCCTTCCGCCTCAGCCTTCCAAGTAGCCAGAACTACAGGCACGTGCTACCATGCCCAGCTAATTTTTGATGTATTGTAGAGACGAGGTCTCACCAAGTTGCCCGGGCTGGTCTTGAATCCGCAGGCTCAGGCAATCCACTTGTCTCGGCCTCCCAAAGTGCTGGGATTACAGGCTGAGCCACCGAGCCCGGACTGTAGTTCTGGCTACTTGGAAGGTTGAGGCAGAAGGATTGCCAGAATCCAACAGGTTGATGCTGGGGTGACCATGAGCATGCCACTGCACTCCAGCCTGGGTGACGGAGTGAAACTCCAACTCAAAAAATAAAAATAAAAAAGAACAGAAATTTATTTCTCATAGTTCTGGAAGCCAAAAGTTCAAGATCAAGGCATCGACATTTGGTCTGGTGAGAGCCTCTTGCTGTGCAGAGGAGTGAAAGTGAGCAAGCCCACTCCTGCAAGCCCTTTTTAAAATAGCATTCATGAGGGGAGAGCCCTTATGACCTAAATGCATCCCAAAGGCTACACCTCCCACTCTCATTGAGGACTTAAGTTTCCAATACAAGAATTTTAGAGGGAGCATATTCAAACCATATCACATGGTATGAATGCACCAAGGTTTGTTTAACCATTCATTCATTGAAAGACATTAGCCAGGCTCGGTGGCTTAGACTGTAATCCCGCGCCTTTGGGAGGCTGAGGTGAGTGGATTGCCTGAGCCTGTGGGTTCGAGACCCGCTTGGGCAAGCGAGACCTCATCTCTACAATAAATCAAAAAATTAGCCGGGCGTGGTAGCGCATGCCTGTAGTTCCAGCTACTTGGAAGGCTGAGGCGGAAGGATCGCCGGAGCCCAGCAGGTCGAGGCTGCGGTGGCCGGGAGCAGCCACTGCACTCCAGTCTGGGCGACAGAGCAAGACTCCAACTCAAAAAAAAAAAATCATTATTTATCAGAGACATTGGTCTATAGGGTTTTTTTTGTTATGTCTTTGGCTTTGGTATCAGAGTAATGCTGGCTTTACAGAATGAGTTTGGAAGTATTTACTCAGGTCCTTTTGATGCATATACATAGGTATATGTATGTATAAGGATCTATAGTTTGGTTTAGAGTGTTTTCTTAAGGCCTAAATGATATATTTTTCTGCTTTTTGTTATGCAAAAGTCTCACTTGGTAAATTTTCCATGTGCCCTTATTCTTTAAAGCTGCTGCACAGTTTTCAATCAATAATTCTTGTCTTCTCTATCCCAGTGACTGTGTTAACATCTAGGTTTCAGAAGGGAAAATATAGGTGCTGGGATACAGCCATGAACAAGACAGCAAGGCCTCTGTCTTCAGGGACCTTACATTCTAGTTGAAGGGGAGAGACAGTAATTTGATCCATATGATAATTCCTGATTATGGTAAATGCTCTGAAGAAAATAAAAGGGTCACATGATTGCACCTGGAAGTTGGTGGATTTTTTAGGTGGTCAGGGAAGGCCTCTCTGAAGTGGTGGCATTAGAACTGAGTCTTGAAGAAGACAGATGTCACAAGATTAGATGCTGCTCTACCTTACTTGAGTCAACTTTGAAGACCAGGATTTTTGCTATTGGATAACTTGAGGCTTTGAAGCTCACAGGCAGATGCTCTTCTCCTAAGAGGTGAGGGGGGAGAGTTTGAGAAATGAGGTTCCATGAGCTTAGCGTGGATAAAATTACCTGCTTGCCACCACCTGACATCAGCAATTATAGGATGTGTGCCGGCAGGGAAGGTTGAACTGGGAAGAACAGGTAAGTTGAAGTATACAGGAAAAAGTGAGGAGGAGCTGGCCTGGCATCAGACATTCCCAAAACAGAGTCACTACTTGGGACCATAGTGTGAATTCCCTCTCTCTATCTTAGATTGACAATAGAGAAAATGCACTCATTAAGCCTCTATCTTCTCTCTCACAGGAAGGGAGACTAGATAAAAGCAGCTCTGTCAGGAAGGTGGGGGAGCTGGGGAACCAGTGGAGATGAGGGTTATGTCAGAGACACCATCCTTAGTGGCACTGCTGCTTTTCTGGTAGGCAACACAGATAGGATGGTTATGAGGTTTGATTGGCCAGTCTATATTGTAGCTTTACCCCCAGAAGGGTGAGAGCAGTAGCTTTTGACCAGAGATGAAGCTTGTCACTTGTCAAGGTCTTGTGTAAGCAAGTCACAGTGCCCATGGGAATTTGGTTGAGTATTCATGAGTCACTAACCTGACAGGAAGTTCTGGTGTTTTCTCTTTTGATCCTAAGTGATGATTACATACCTATGAATGTGTGAATATATCTGAAAGTACATTGCATGACCGTGGCCCCTTAAACACTCATAATCAGGCATGGATTCAAACTACTTAATCTTGAAGTAGAGTGCCATCAAATAACTTGGATTGGGAGTTTGGCATCTTGGTTCTCAGTCTGTGACATTTCACATGCCTCCCAACCTCTCTGGGCAGGAGTTTAATCTGTAAAAGATGAGGCTGGACTAAATGATCTCAACTGTCCCTTTCAGTGTGAGTGTCAATGATTATATGACTTTTGCAAATATAGATCTTCCTCTGTGGCCCATGGTGAGTTTCCATAAACCACAGAGGTCAAATGGGCCCAGGCCTCTTGGGTTTAGAGGAGGAAAGGCAGTACATTATTTACAAGGTTCTGACAATTCAGAAGTAACTGGGTTTGTCAAATATGCCATGAAGAAGGAAATTAGAAACACAAGATTAAATATGAAGGGACAAAAATAAAAGGTCAAAGCCCCAGAGTTTTATTCCCAAGTTACAAAGTGCAGTTGTCGGGACTTCCCCCCTGACCTCAGTTCACTAGAGACACAGACTGAATGGGACTGCTGTGGCCCTATTCAGTGGCCCTTCCCAATCCTTTGGCTTTGCAAGTACAGTCAGTCAGGCCCCTGAACCCAAGTCAGCCTCCCATCTAATTTCTTTCTTTCCTTTGTTCCTGACTTTAGAGCAGGGGTCCCAACCCCCGGAGCCACAGACTGGTGCTGGTCCATGGCCTGTTAGGAACTGGGCTGGAGGTGAGTGGCAGGTGAGGGAGCAAAGTTTCATCTGTATTTACAGTCACTCATCATCACTTGCATTATTGCCTGAGCTCTGCCTCCTGTCAGGTCAGCAGGGGTATTAGATTCTCACAGGAGCACAAACCCTATTGTGCATTGTACATGCAAGGGATCTAGGTTGTGCACTCCTTATGAGAATCTAATGTCTGATGATCAGAGGTGGAGCTAAGGCAGTGATGCTAGTGCTGGGGAGTGGCTGCAAATACAGATTAACATTAGCAGTGAGGTCTGAATGCATACACCACCCCCTCCACCCCAGTCCGTGGAAAATGGTCTTCCATGAAACCGGTCCCTGATGCCAAAATGGTTGGGACTGCTGCTTTAGAGGACCAACCTTCATTCTAGGTGAGATCCCACAGTGACTCTGCTTCAAAGTTTGGAATATTTCAAGTATTTCCATTTTGCAACCATTTGCTCCCAATGATGTGCAAATCTACTTTCAACAAATTTCCCCTTGAATATTCTGTAATAATAAGAGATGGGACTGGACACAATGGCCCACACCTGTAATCCAAGTGCTTTGGGAGGCCAAGACAAGAAGATCACTTGAGCTGAGTGAAAAATCAAAAAATTTAGCTCAGTCTGGGCGTCGTGGTGTTCACCTATAGTCCCACCAATTTGGGAGGCTGAGGCAGAAGGATTGCTTGAGCCCAGGAAGTCAAGGCTGTGATGAGCTGTGATTATGCCACTGCACTCCAGTCTGGGTGACAGAGTGAAACCCAAATCAAAGAGGAAAGGGGAAGGGCTACAGAGTTGGATCTACTTTTCTCCTTTCCAGATGAACCTACAATAACATCTAATGAACCATTATCTCAGCATAATGGAAGAAAGAAACTGAGATGATCTATAGCCTTCACCACAGCCACTGAAGTGATGAACAGGGAGTAGAAGTTTGGAAAATTGTTTTTTTAGACTTTTTTTTTTTGAGTTGGAGTCTCACTCTGCCACCCAAGCTGGAGTGTAGTGGCATGCTCATGGCCACTGCAGTCTCTACCTCCTGGGCTGAAACAATCCTTCTCTCTCAGGCTTCCAAGTGGTTGGAACTACAAGCGTGCACCACCAGGTCTGGCTAATTTTTTTTTTTTATAGTAGAGACGAGGTCTTACCAAGTTGCCCAGGCTCGCCTCTCACTTTGGCCTCCCGAAGCACTGGGTTCATACCTGGCTCCTTTATTTTTCTTTGTGTTTTTTTTTCTCCCACTTTTTGTAAGCATCATCTCCCTTCCAGGTGGTCTGAAATACCCCATTTTTAATGTTTCTTACAAAACTGAGGGTTAGGCAGGATCTGAAGACTTAGGCAATCCTTTCACCTTGGCCTCCCAAAGTGCCGGGATTATAGAATTGAGCCACCACGCCTGGTCTTTTTAGAGGTTTTTAATCATTGCAGTACTTTTCTTTTTTTAAGAACAGTAGTTTGGGATGATCTGTCTTTTAATTTGATGTCACTTAGTCCAGAGTAGGCAGTTAGTTGTGGGGGCCCACAGCAAGACCTACATTTTCCATAGGCCGTGGTGCCTACACTGTGAAACTGTGGAGAGTGGTGCCCAAAACTCTGGGTTGTGAAGCTGCAAGACTTGTTCCTGCCAAAGCGGGAGGCCCAGTCTGCCCAGATGACACCACGACTCAGAAGATTGGGTCCTACTGAAGCCACCTCTACTCATCAGAGCAAATTCTTTTTAGGGGAGGCCCTGCTGACTGGGGCATAGTGGCTACAGGAAGGGGGGAGACAAGAGGAGGGAAGTGGTTAGTCCGTAGAAGCAGCTGTGTTGGCCGAGGACCCTGGCACACCTGACCTCAGAACAATAAGGGAGCAGCTACTGGGAACTTTATGGATCAGAAAGCACTTGTGGAGTTGCTAGATGAAAGAGAGAAAAGAAGGAATGAATAGATGCATGGAAGGGGCATATTAGTGGAATGATAGAGCAGGAGGAAAGGCAAGAAAAAGAGTCACAAGGAGAGAAAGAGAGAGACAAGATGGCAGGAGGTAGCTCAAAGCAATGAGCATGTTTGAAGTATGAGCATATTCATTTATCTTTTTCCTTATATTGTGTTTGTGAGACTTGACTGGGGGGTGTGGCTTGAAGACCTGGGAAGCCTTGCAGATATCTGCCTCTTTCCTTGCTTGGGCATGCCCTGACCTTGGGGCATTGGTTGGAAGTTTCTCTTAGTTTTGAGTTCTTGCTCTGTCATCCCACAAGCCCTTCCTCTGCCCCTCTCCACTTCTACTTCCCTCTTTCCTCCTCTTCTCCTCTCTCTTTCTTCCTTTTGCTTTTTTTACTTTTAAGAGACAGGATCTCACTCTGTCACCCATGCTGGAGTACAGTGGCATGATCATGGGTCACCATAGCCTCACACTCTTGGGCTCAAGCGACGCTTCCACCTCAGCCTCCCGAGTAGCTGAGACTACAGGCATGAGCCACTACACCCAGCTAATTTTTAAAGTTTTTGTAGATACAGAGTCTCACTGTGTTGCCCAGGATGGTCTTGAACTCCTGGCTTCAAGTGATCCTCTCACTTTGGCCTCCCAAGGCACTGGGTTCATAACTGGCTCCTTTATTTTTCTTTGTTTTTTTCTCCCACTTTTTGTAAGCACCACCTTCCTTCCCGGTGGTCTGAAATACCCTATTTTTAATGTTTCTGACAAAACTGAGGGTTAGGCAGGATCTGAAGGCTTCTTGTATGGTGACAGAGTCTCAATTAAGGGCCTCAAGTATGTTGTATGGTAGGTAGGAATGTTGGCCTGTCTCTGCAGAACTAACAGGCCTGTGGAGTTTGTCAAACGTAGCTCTCATCTCCTGGTAATGTCCTCTGGGGCCTTGCATGGAGATGCTTCTGACAACTGGCTCTCTGTCTCACTACAGATGGATTTCAATAAGGTCATGCTAATGGTATTTTGTCTGTTGCAGTAAGATTTGTAGATTGCTCAGATGACATACATGGAAACAACAAAAATTAAAATCTACTTTATGTTCACTAGTCCAAAGTGAATGTGCTTTATAGACTCCAAATGAGTAAATCAAGGTCATCAACTCTTCATGACTCCAGCTGACTTCCCAAGCCCTTACCTACAGCAACCTTTGACCCTTCAGGCCCTGTGGGAATTGAAAACAGTAATGGGTGTGTTTCTCAAAGGGTGGCATAAAAAAGTTTACACATTATGAGACTTTGGCCCTAATGAGATGATGAGTATATTTTCCAAGCACCCCCTCAAAAACAAAATCAGGACCCATGATGTGACCAGGCCAAGAGTGCTTACATGAATGGCAAGGGAAACAATTTGAGATTGGACTGTTGTATAAAATACAGGACATGTGTTCGCCAGAATTATGACAACCACTATGTTCTGTAAACCCAGAGAAGGGCCATTGCAGTATTGGCAGGGTCCTTTTGGAAACCTGGACTTTGTTCCTACAGCTCTGTTCCCTGCCCCTGTGTCCTCTCTACTCAGCTCTTGGTAGCATTAAGAAGGCCTTGGTAATTACAGAAGGCAAATGATAGAAGACAGATTTTGAAAAGGACAACTTTGTTGTTGCTAACATCATGGTCATTGTTTGTTAGGATTTGTTGTTTTTGGAGGCAGATAGGAAGAAGGAGGAGGAATTCAATCAAGCCCTTCCAGCTAGAACTCTGTAAGCTGCAAGACCTGGATTCTGCTGCTGGGCCTGCAGCCACCAGAGATAAAGCAGGCCCTTTCTTTCTCTGGCTTTTTCTGCCTACTGCTTTTTGGTACATGCTGCAGTCACACAGAGGTAAACAGAGATTCCGAATGGGTTTCAGGCCCCTCCTGGCTTTTTTTAAAAGATACTTTCAAAGAAAAAATAAAGAGCAAAGTTGATATTCTAGGGAGGCTCCCATGAAACACTGTATTGTAGACAAGAGTTTGGCACAACAGCGCGCTGGGATGTAGACTAAAGGTCTGGAAAGTCCCTTTCACCTTGACTGTTCTTGACTTGTTTGATGCTAGTATGTCCTCTAGAGGAAAAAATGCCAATGCTTTCTTCAGGGAGAAGAATTAAGTCATATGTACTGGTGTTTGATTATGAAATTATGAAGATAATTGCAAACTTTTCATCCAATCAGGGTATCACACAGAGCATGTCTAACTGAGTTCCAGCAGGAACTTGAAGTCCCGCACAGCATTGGGGGACTTTCCTAAGAATCTGGTATTTCTTCAGATAAACACTAGGTGGCATGGAGAACTTAATAAACAGAAAACACTAATATCACAAATTGGAAAATAGAAGATGACCCTCTCCTCTCACTCGAAGCAACTTTTATATCTTCCTGCCAAAGTTCAACAGAAAACATCGGCAGCGTGGCTAATGTTGCCTATTGAGGCACTCACAAAGAGAGCCAGGCTGAAGGAATTAGTTACCCAAATCTCCCTTCATAATCTTTTCTGGAGTATCATTTTATAAACAAGATGATAAATTCAAAAATATAATTGTTACCATGACCAGATTCCTTAATAGAAAACAGTCTATTTCTGTCAGTGTGGACGTGTTTTTCATTTGAGAAATCTTGACAGACTATTCCCTCTCTCTCTTCGCCTTTATGAAATCAGCCAAGGGGGTGGGGGATAGGGGAAAAACCAAAGCAGGCTCTGAACACTCATCTCCAAACATCCCTTTGGATTAAAAGGCGAGATTTTTCCCTGCCATTTTGACATTCCCAACTTGTTTGCTTCCCTGCGTTCAGGGCTAGAAAGAGGAGTGAGTATCTTTTCCACAATGCTGAGTAGGAAAACCTAGGAAACAGGTGTCCTAGCTACTGTTCAATGACGAGATCACCTCTGACAATGCCATATCCTTTCCTTTGCCTAGCAAATCCTGCAGGGAAAGGCAAAACTCTAGCACACAAAAACATTCTTGACCCACCAGGTACTGATTATTAGAGCAAGACCTCTTTCGGGACCTCTTCTAACCTTCTGGTAGTTGAAAGTCCTAAAACATACCAAGTTCCCAACCCTGTAACAATCCCATGGCCTTAGACCTGCCCCTGACAGACAGGTAGCAGGCTAGTCAAGGTTGGTGCCTTCCAGGTGTTATTTCTAAGAATAAGAATCACACCAAAAAGTGAGTACTCTGAAAGGCTTTGACTATGTTAAGGAATGCTGTCTTGGTGTAGCTTGAAGCCTATGCTGAAATAGCCTGAAATATTATGGCTAAGCAGAATACCTGAAATTAAGTTTCTAAAGCTCTCAGGTCCAATCTCTGTAGAGATAGTGATCAGGTGCCAGGCATTGTGAGTTTGTGGCTCAGTGCTTCCCTTTACAGGTTGTGTGAACTTTCTGACTCTCCCTGAGCCTCTGCACCTCCATCTGTGAAATGGGAATTATAATAGCCACACAACTTCTCAGCATTGTATGGAGGAGCAAACCAAGTGGGAAGACACTTTGCAGGCCAGGCCATACCACAGCATCATTATTCCAAGCAGGAAAGGGAAAACCCAGACTGCACTTCTTTTACGTTCTGACTTTCTTCAAAACCATCAAGAACAGGACGGTCCAATTATGCAGACTGATCCTAGTAGTGCAAACCTAAATGACTACCCTCCTAACCCATATTTAGAAGGTGTCTCCTCACCTAATTTTTTTGTGGGTTTGTTTTTGATCTCTCATTCTTTTTCCCTCATAGAGGTAATTCTGCACAGATCTCTGTTCAACCCACTTTAATTCACAAATTTATAACAATACACTTTTTTTTTTTTTTTTTTGTGTTGGAGTCTCACTCTGTCACCCAGGCTGGAGTGCAGTGGCCGCTCCCGGCCACCGCAGCCTCGACCTGCTGGGCTCCGGCGATCCTTCCGCCTCAGCCTTCCGAGTAGCTGGAATTACAGGCATGCGCTACCATGCCCGGCTGATTTTTTGATTTATTGTAGAGATGAGGTCTCGC
>CAUYQG010120789.1:0-22538 GCA_963574415.1 Tarsius wallacei | reverse complement strand
AGTCCTCTTTCAATGGGCAGCACTGTTGATTCCATGTTTTTGCTATTGTGAACAATGCTGCAATAAACATACATGTGCAGGTATATTTTTCATAGAGTGATTTGAGTTCCTCCGGGTATATTCCCAGTAGGAGGATTGTGGGGTCATATTAAAGGTCGATTTTTAGACCTTTTAGGAATCACCACACTGTTTTCCACAGCGGTTGTACTATTTTACACTCCCATTAACAGTGTAGAAGTGATCCCTTTTCCCCCGCATCCTCTCCGGCATCTGTTGTTTTTTGAGTTATTGATGATGGCCGTCCTGTCTGGAGTTAGATGATATCTCAGTGTGGTTTTAATTTGCATTTCTGTGATGATTAATGAGGTTGAGCATTTTCTCATGTATCTGTTGGCTGCTTGATGTCTTCTTTTGAGAAGTGCTTATTCATATATTTTATCTACTTTGTAATGGGGCTGTTTGTTTTTTTCTTTTTGGCACTTTTGAGGTGCTTGTAGATCCTAGATGTTAGGCCTTTGTCAGATATACAGTTGGAAAACTATAGAAAATGCTGGTGACACCCTTATGGAAATTGGAACTGGCAACCAACTCCTGATCAAAACCCCAAGTGCCCATGCCATAGGAGATAAGATAGACAAGTGGGATCTCATCAAACTGACCAGCTCCTGCAAAGCCATAGAAACCATCAAGAGAGCAGGGAGACAGCCCACAGACTGAGAAAAAATATTTTCCAACTGTATATCTGACAATTTGTCTTAAGGTTTTTTTTAAATACTTGAAAACATCTCCTTATATTCATTGACTAGTATGATATCACATCACTAGACTGAACCTATCACTAGTAAGGGTACAAGGGTCATCATGATTAGCTTAGGCAAATCAGCAATTATCCTTGAACCAAGGATAGTGTCATCCTTCCTTTAGTCACAATGGGGATTCTGCCATCAGGAAAGAGGGATTGAGTCCCCCTACTGGAAATATACCTCAAATCACTCTATGAAAAAGATGCCTGCACACGTATGTTTATTGCAGCATTGTTCACAATAGCAAGAACATGGAACCAACCATGCTGCCCATCAAAAGAGGACTGGATAAAAAAAATGTGGTACATATACACAATGAAATATTACACAGCCATAAAGAAGAACAAAATCATGAACTTCGCAGCAACCCGGATGGACTTAGAGTCTATAATACTGAGTGATCTTTCACAGAAACAAAGAACTGAGTATCATGTGTTCTCACTCGTAAGTGGACCTTGAACAACTATCATAATACTATAAGAAAAGGATTGACAGTAACAGGAAACTGGGGGTGGGGATTGGCAGTAGTGGGAATTTTTCTGGAGAAGGGGGGGCATACATCATCAACAAGGGTACCAGCATAATGAATATTTGTATACCTAAACCTGAATTATACCCCACATCTTTAAAATAAAAAAATTAAAAGTTAAAAAGAAAGAAAGAAAAGGGATTGAGGAAGCAACCAATAGTATGTGGGGAATTCATTTGCATATTTATGAATCCATATTTTATTTGCAGTAAGAATGGACCTCAAGGCAGGTTAATGATCTTAGTGGAATTTAGAACATTGATAGGACAAGGTTCATATGACTGAGGTAAATAATAAGAGGTTTTACCAGGAAAAACATTTCTAGAGTGAAGATTCCATACTCATATGACAGATGTTTCTAGTACATATTAAGAAGTGGCAAAGGGGATTAGGAAGATTCAGTCATTAAGAAAATAGAGCCGGGCTCGGTGGCTCAGCCTGTAATCCCTCACCTTTGGGAGGCTGAGGTGAGTGGATTACCTGAGCCCGCGGGTTCGAGACCCGCCTGGGCAAGCAAGACCTCATCTCTACAATAAATCAAAAAAATTAGCCGGGCGTGGTAGCACACACCTGTAGTTCCAGCTACTTGGAAGACTGAGGCGGAAGGATCGCCGGAGCCCAGCAGGTCGAGGCTGCGGTGGCCAGGAGCGGCCATGCACTCCAGTCTGGGCGACAGAGTGAGACTCCAACTCAAAAAAAAAAAAAAAAAAAAGAAAATAGAATGGGGAGGGCACTGAAACCACAATGTTTAAGAGGACACATTTATCTTCTCATTTTTATCCTTAATTTAGGAAAGGACAAAGCAGAATGTAAAACATCTTTGGTTGGTTTTTGAAGATTCCAGGCACTGTTGTTCCTTCTCTATTTCTGTTTCTTCATTCTGCCATACATTAAACAAATACTATTCTAGCTGATCAAAATGGGCAAGACTCTGTATTTAGCAAAGAGCTCCACCCTCAAAAAGTTTAAACAGTGAATAATAAATAGAATAAAAAGACAAATAATATTAAGGAAGTAAACAACATAAAGAACTGTAAGGCAGGGTCATGAAGGCTAGGAAAGCAAGTGGGGGTACACTTTTAAGTGGGGTGTTTAGAGTACACCCTGTTGAAATGATATTTAAGCAAATAATATCTGCTGTGCAAATCAACCCTGTCATGATTTTAATTTGTAACACAAGCGTGAAGTCCTTGAGATATTTAACATGCCTTACAAAATATCAGCATGTACTTATTAACTATTCTGTAGAATAATGACATCTTTTATTAAACCATGTTAGAACACTCTTTTCTTCATCTTTCTCTTTAAATATCTCCAAGGGCAGATTTTAGTTCCTGCTGTGTATTATAAATTACCATGCACATTGATTTCTTCCTTAAATGATGACCAGTTCTAGGCTTATTCCAGCTCTTGTGTTTTCCTTTGAATTCTGCCAACTCAGTTCTGTACCCTAAACACTTGACTGAAATAGAACCTCCCTTTGTTTCTGGGAAGACTATCTTGCACTAAATTGAAAGTAGACTTGAGAAGAAGAGGGCTTATGAGAAATTGAGAAAGGAAGGCTTCATTCACTTTATCAACCAAGATAGCCAATGATCAATTCTAGTGATCAAAGGTATAAAAGATTGCCTTCATATCCAGCTGGCTTTTTAGAAAAGCTATTGATTTATTTGGTGTAAAATATAGAAAGTGTCACCTTTGGGCATGATTTCAAATTAATCAATGTTTGTTTTTATGTCTTTTGATGACTCACTTTTCTACAACCTCTAGATACCTAATATGTTTGTTACCTAGGTCTCCCACAATGGTTGACTCTCCTTCCAAACTGCCCTGGGCTTTGAAGGTTTTGAATCTCCTTTTAACCTCTCACCTTGTAGATAGATACCTTAGTTTCACGCTAGATTCCAGTACCAAATTGATAGATTATTTTGCACAAAAGTGCATATAGGAAAGAATATTATAATTTGTTCTAAGTAACATGCTCACAGTTTTGCAAGGGTCTTGTGCATCTCAATCCAAATAGATACAGTGAATAATAAGAGACACACAGAAGACATTTTAGAAAGCGGGTGTGCTTCAAATCACAGCTCTGGCCAAAATACAAAGGCAGGACTCCTTAGTCTTCACTCTGTAGAAAATACTTTCTTCAACTTGTTTTCTCTCTCTTGCTTCAGCAAATTTGAATTACACTATAATGTAGTAGGAATAAAAGCCTTCAATAGGCGAGGTGCAACAATTTAAATAAATTGATAGGGTGAAATTTAGATCATAAAGGATATTATTCTCAACTAGGGTTATTAGCATCCTCCACAGAAATATTTGGAAAAGGAGGAGTGCATTTTACAAATAACACATCCTTTGGGTGATTGCTGGCATTAGTGGATGGAGATAATCATGCAGAATATTCTTCAAAGATAAGGGCAATTCCACATCATAAATGTCTCCCACCCAAAATGCTAATAGTGACTCCGTAGAGAAACCTGGATCATGAAATCTGTCAGGAACAGTAAAAGGAGAAGAAAAGAAGGCCCTAATGTTAATGGTATGGTATATGTGGTGGTGAAAATGAGGAGGTGTGATGACTTGGTTGGGGAAGTAGGAAGAAAGGTATCTGATCTGTTTCAAATTCAAATATAGGTAACCTTTTCTACTTTTGAATTTAATGCAGCAACTCTCATTTTTGCAACTGAAAAAACTAAGGCTTAAGGAGGTTTGATAATTCACACAAATTCCATACATGAGTAAGAGATAACACCAGCATTCAAACACAGTTTTCATTTAACTCCAAAATTTTCATGAAAGACATTGAAGCACTGCTCTGATAGTAAAAGTAATCAACTGATTTATATGACTTACAAATAATGTATATAGCTATAAATACTTGCATCACAAGCTTGTTTATTCTGGGATTTAAGGCCTTGTGTAAAAAGATTGGGGGCCAATAATATGTCATCCATAGTACCATAATATGTACAGGTATACATAAAAATATATGTATGCATAACAATACAAGTATTATTTTATTATTCTTTCAGAGGCTTCAGAAGACTAGTGTGTGGAAGAGCGAAAGGCAAGGCTGAGGTGATGGTGTGGGAGCTTAATTGACAACATTTTGCTGTCAACAAATGAATTAATGGCCTGGATGTAGCCTGGCTTTTTGCCCTTCATAGTCTTCCTGAGCTGACCCTGAGCCGCCTTCTGACTTGCTTGGCCAAGACAATGCTGCAGGACTCATGGTGTGCTAATTACAGTCCTAGATCATAAAGGTCTTGCATGTCTTCTCTATCTTTCTTGTTACTTATTTGAATGCTGCTCCCTCCAAGGGAATAAGCCTGGACTAACTATGAGAAGTCAAGATGCCACATGGAGCAGAGCCCAGTTATCTCCGTCAAGGCCATCCTGGACCCTCCTACAGCAAGATAATCCCAGGCATGAATGATAGACAAGACTGGAAGATTCATCTACCCCTCTTTTAGATGTGTGTGGACATAACATAGGAGGGAGCACAACTGAGACTAAAATTATTGCCCAACTGACCCATAGACTCATGAATATTAAAGATACTGATTATTTTAAGTCATCAAAATGTAGATTGGTTTGTTATATAACAATAGCCAACTCATACAGATGATTTTCTTGAGTGATTTCTAAAGCTTAGTGTTCATGTCTCGTGAGAACCAACACTGCTCTAGCTTCTCAGAAACTGACAACTCTGAGTGTATCAATAGGGTGTATTCTCCCCATAGTCTGGCTAAACCATCAAGAGCATGAGAACATTAACAATAGTGGAGCTCTTTGGGGCAGCTTCAAGGTCAGCAGACATTGGTAAGAGGAGCTATCTAGCAAGGAAGACTATGGTACACCTTGTTTGAGACTTTAGCAGATAGATTGATTTGTTAAAAAACATATTAATTATGAATTTTTAATGTTAATATCCTGGACAGGAAATGTTTCTTTAGTCTGAGATTTGAGTTAGTAAACTGAGAATTAAAAACAAATTTGTTCAAATTGTGGATGCTTAAAATAATAAGACATGGGACCTACCACTTGTAAAAGCAAAGCTATCTTTCAATGCAATTTATCATATCTCTCTGGAGTTGTTCTACTGAAGCCAAGATGCTTGTCCAAATGACTTTTTTGGCATCCTTTCCCACCCATAAATTCATAATTTTAATCACAGGGAATTGTTACCAAAGGAATTGCCTATTCTTTATAGCACAATATTACTAATTATTGATACTTAACAATGTTATTTAAGTCAGCTCTTGTATTTTACAATTTTTACTGAATTCCTAGTGCTCATTATTGAGTAATCAGCATCTTCATTTACACTATCTTCAAAGAAAAAGAAAGTTTAAGTGGGAGGATCTGAAGACTGGGAATTATAATAATCAAATCTTGTGGTCAGGAGACATTAGTTGCTGCTGTGAGGTCTCTGGAAGATAAACATGACTGAAACCCACACTGAATGAATAGCTGACATCAACAAGTTTTGTACCATGTCCTACACAAACAGATTGGGTGGGAAGAGAAATCTTCCAAAATTAAATCAACGCATCATTTCCAGACAACATTTTTGTAGCCTACTGCCATCCAAATTAGGGAGGAGGTCAAGAAGAAAACGCTGGAGCCTCCATAAATCATCTTATAACCACCACAATGTCATCTTTCTTGGTTTGGAATTAAGTAGGGTTGGCTCATCCACCCAGGAATGCTTCTCTGAATGTCCTGGAAAACAAAAACAGACATGGGACATATTTAAGAATAAGCCATAGACTCGGATTTTACTAATATGTTCTGTGTGTATAGTGACAATTTGTGAAAAAAAAAATCAAGAGCATGAATAATGAGTCTTCAGTGCATGACAATATATGGTGGGAAGTTTATATGTGTGTGATTGTTATAACAAGTCAAATCTTGTCAGAGAAAATGGACTCTTGAATAGTTAAAGCATATCCAATTCCTAGTTATCGTGTCATTTGTTTCATGTATAAATAGTGCATAAAATCAACATTTTTAAAATGAGAGAATGCCAATCTCTCTCTTCCCAATTGTATTTTAATAAAATCTTATTTTATAAATAAAGATATATGAATCAGCCCATTACATAGCAAATGATGCACTGTGGATATTCTACATTCCAGAAAGTGTTTCCTTCAGCTAACAGTCTTGGCTAGTGGGAAGTTCTTGGTTGAGATGTGACGTCAATGCAACCTAAATGCACACATTTCACCATGCCCAAAACAAAGATGACTACTTAAATTTTATTATTTAATTTAAATATTTATCTAAGTAATGTTACAGATGCTAAGAAATCTTAAATTTCAGACAAGTTCATAAGAAAACTTGACAGTCTTGACCTCACCTGTTCCTACCAACTAACTCACATTTTTAAAAAATCGTGAGAAAAGAAAAACTCATTGGATTCGATTTCATCAAAGCATTTCTTTTCAATGACAGAATCAAAAGCTACTTCATAGATCAGGAGACGATATTTATAATATTTAAAACATATGAAATATTAACAGCTAAAACATAAAAGGAACTCCTGGAAATTAACAAGCAAAAGTTAGAAAACTGTTGATAGAGAAATGCAGGTTATGAACAGGCCTGTCACATAAAAGAGAATCAGAATGCCTAAGGAGTAAATATATGACCAAATTCATTGTTAATGAGATGTTTCCCTTATAAATTGTTATCTATCTCAGTACTCACAACTTGGAACAAAGAAAAAAATGAGTCATTCTTTGCCTCATGTGATATTGACTACTTGTTACTACTCATTCACCTGCATTTATCTTGAAACTTGTCTATAATTGGAATGTAAAGCTGGCTTCTTTGGATATCTAGAACCTACACTGGGATGGCTTGAACAGGTGTGGCCACACATCTCACCATCTCACTGTATTTGGGTAGGCTTTCCATCAAAGTAGATCACATCTTTGTATGGGTTGGGGCTCTTACATAGCAAAAGCAGAAGCTCAAATGGGCATTTAAATAAACATAGCATCACTTCTGCCACAATTTATTGACAATTAAATTAAGTCACAAAGCCAGTTAAGAAGAGGAAATGTAGTCACAGTCTCTTCATGTCAGGAGTGGTCAAGAGCTTGTGATTATATTTAACTGCCATGATAGTTAGTTGCAAACATATTAAAATAATATACTACTTCTCACCCATCAGATTGGTAAAAGCCATACAATTTGAATAGGATTAGGCAAGGTTGTAGAACAGCAGAAACCTTAATGTATTTCTATATATTGGTAATATAAATTTTAGAAGGACTCTGGTGATGCATAGAAACAAAGCAGAATTTACCCAGATCCAACATTTGTAGTTATATATTCCAGAGATATTTTTGAAAGATTCCCGAGGTGAACCACTCTGAAAATATTTATTATGGTATTATATGTGGCAGTGGAGAGAGGAAGGAACCTTATGTGAACATCATTGTGGAATTAGTCAGTGAAACAGGGTAGATTTATATGGAATCTCACAAATGCTATGAATTAAATATAATCACAGCAACATAAGAAATTTTTAAAAACATAATACTGAATAAAATAAAACAAATGAACAATATATCTCAATACAATTTATATAAATTACAATAGTACATCTGAATTTATAAAAACTTTTAAAAACTCATATAAAATGTATTAATTTTACTCAATTGAAGCACATTTTAATCAAGTATAAATCAGCCTTCTTAAAGGAAGTGACTTTTCAAGGAAGACAATAAGTACAGTAAGAATGAAGATATGAAATGAAAGGAAAAAATGAACACAAGAGACATGCATTGTACAAGTTTGAAAACTTAAGCACAATATAATTTGATCCTCTGATGAGACAAATTTTGGTGATTTCACTCACACCATGCACTTCTCACTGTCAAAGCTTTGATTATTTAATATTTAATGAATGCATTTATATATTATATATTATTTATACCATATTATGGATATTTAATACTATATAGCATATACATAACATAATTTATATATGATATAATATATATTGATGCAATGTTACTTAATGTAGTAAGGTATATTAAACTTTTGGTAGGTTACTTTTGTAACTTACATATAACTCTGTTTCTCAATAGATAGATTTCAGCTTGTGTCTCTATTTTCCTCTAGATAAGAAGAGTTTTGAAGCTATTGCTCCTGTTTTGCCTTCCATCTTTCCCTTGTCTTCTGATTTTTCCATCTTATCAAATATACTTTTTATTTTGCTCATATAAATGATTGATACAAATTAATATAAATTATATCTAATGTGATATAAGTGTGGCTATAAATATTTATATATATCTGCTCAGCAAGAGAAAACGTTTTTATAATTTATGCTTACATTTACTCTTAGAGATGGAATCTAACATCTTGTTGATATTGCTATGTTTATTTAAACGTTATTTACTGTCAAGTCAAGTAAGCATGCTAGAATGATAATGCCACCTGAGCCAGCAAAAGAATGCTCCTAGTTTTCAAGTGAAATGAATTTCTATTTTAATCTGCATCTTCTTAAAATCATACTACATTTTAGTTCTTTTTGCATTTTGGCTTTAGAGTTTTTTTTTATTGCCTTTTGTTTTTCCTTTGGTTATTAGTTGTATTTTTGCTTCTTGAATAGGGTATCCTTTGTCATATCATAAAGGTCAGCTTTTTTCCCAAGAATTGCATTTTATTAAATAATCACTATATTATTAAGTATGATATAAGTATTTGACAGCACTTGTTATACATATGATTATGTGTGCAATTTCATTTCTAACGTGCTTTTTATGAGACTTCAACTATTCAGAATTCTCTGAAAATTATTTTGTACATTTAATAAATAATAAGTATCATATTATGCACTGTGGTCTCCTCCTATCCTAATGTAAACATTGAAATGCCCTGTGAGGAACAAGCATTTGTTCTTGATGGTAGAGTAGAAGGTGTCAAGAGATATCACCCATGTTAAATCCAGTTCTGACCAGTTTTAATGTTAATATATATCTTTATACCCAAACACAGCAACAAAAATTATTTCTATCAGAACCTGTTAACTTCACCAATGTTCCATATAAACACTTTCAGAAGATTTTTTTCTCTCATGGACACCTTAGATCTAAAAATACTACTTTTCTCTAAAGAATTTTTTGAGAGAAATGAGAGAAGATAAAACAATAAGACTAAAAAGAAAAATGGGAACTAGCTAACCAGTCCCCTTAACTACAAAACAATTAAATATACAATTAAAGATCATTAATTGTTTTCTTTTTTTAAAAAGCAGGATTTATTGAAAGGACAGAAAAGCTCCCAGAGCAGGCAGGGACCCAAATGGGTTGTTCAACAATTTTTAAAGGACTATCACCTCCATTTTAATGTTTCAATATTAAAATATTGTTCTCTCACATAGATACAAATCTACCTTCATTTTGCTCTGCCCTGAGGAGAAAAATCTCTTCTCTGACAGGGTTTTTATACAGTAAAGTAGGGCCTATTTTAATTTTGATTTTGACTTCTTACACAAAAATGAATGTTAACATTTGATCTCTAATTTTTTGGTGTCATTTTTAAATGTTAATGTTTAAATCAGTGACTTCAAGACAAATATCTGTTAATGAACCAATATGTAGCATTATACCCATATAAATATTATTTCTGTGCTGGGTGAAAATTTTTATTTGAAGACATGTTTACAGTTAACCCGCTCATTTACACTGTAGATATTTAAAAGAGTCCACACACATGCATAGTTCCTTCTGTCTGTGGTTTCACTTTCTGTGGTTTCAGTTACCAGTGGTCAACTGTTGTCCAAAAATATTAAATGAAACATTTCAGAAATAATCAAGAAGTTTTAAACTGGGTACCATTCTGAGTAGCATGATAAAATCTCTTGCCATCCTACTTTGTGTCACTAGGGAAGTAAATCATCTTTCCTCCAGTATCCACACTGTATGCACTCCCCACCCCTTAGTCATCGACATTATCTGCTCTTGACATCCAACCGTCAACATCATTATGGCTCGATAATCCAGGATCACCAAAGTAGATGATACTTCTTTAGAATATAGTCCAAAAGTCGGGTAGCTGAAGGCGATGCCACGATGCCTATATCATTCACCTCATTTCATCATAAGAAGAAAGTTAAGTACAGTACAATAAGATATTGAGAGAGAGAGAGAGACCACATTGATATAACAGTTATTACAGTATACTGTCATAATTCTCTTGTTTTATTATTTGTTACTTTTAATCTCTTACTGTGTTCAGTTTATAAATTAAACTTTGTCATAGGTATATGTGTATAGTGAAAAATATTATATATAGGGTTTAATGCTGTCTGCAGTTTCAGGCACCTACTAGGGATAGAAAGTACTAGATGCTAGAAAGTATCTTCAGCAGCTAAGGGGTGAATACTATAATAGTAATTATCCGAGATCATTAGGAAACTTTTGGTTTACTTTTCTCTCTGTAATATAAGTAACTTAAAGTAGTTCTTATTTAGTCTAGACCAACTAATATTTGCAATAGGTTTTGAGGGAGAGCCAACACAATGAAAATATTAATTGAAACTGTCATGTAGAATATGCTGGGTTTGGATGATTGACCTTGATTGAGAATATCATCTACTTAACATAATTAGCCACCACGTGTATATGTATTGTGTTTTATTCACCACAAGAGATAATAATTTTATAGAAAACTAGATTTTATTTGGAAAATGACCAATTTCAGGAAAAATACTCTGAGAAAGCTTTAACTTCATCTCACCCAGGCATCTTCAGATAACACTTGGGTGACAATACAAATGAGTAATTGCATTGGGTCAAGGATGAATTTTGTAAAGCTCAAGAAGCAAACCACAACAATTTCAGATACTCGGTGTGATTCAAAAGAGGCAGAGAGGTCCACCGATGTGCATTGCTTCTCCGTAGTCATCATATGTTATTGTTACCTTTTTTATGGTGTGTAGACAGGTGTCTGGCTCTGTGACCTAGACTGCATCCTTACAGTTATTTTCAAGGAATCAAATTATGTGGTTTTGAGAGGAAAAAGTTTTCAATTTCAAGTAGAAAATGGATTATATGTTAATCCATAAATCTTATATTCTAACCCTCAATAATACTTTGTGTAGCTATAGTATTACATGTTTCGAGCACAGGAATGAATCTCTGTCTAGTTGTCCCAGTCATTTTTCTTAGATTTTCCCCATAGGATAAGACACGAGGTAAGATAGATGAGCTGCCACTTTTCCACGGAGGGATGCCAGGGAGATACAGACATTCCTGATGTAGGTTTTGGCATTAGATCTAGGTTGGCATAAAACTATTCAACATTTCCTTAAATAACACTGATTAGGGTTTTATACTCTATGATAATGCCAACCTCCTGCTCCTGCCTGGTTCTCTTTTGTAAAGGTTCTGCATGCATTTTAAATTTAGTTTTGACTTGTAAGCTTATTCAGTTGCAGAGAAAAGCTGTTTTTTTTTTTTTTCCAGTCACACACATTCTTGCTTTTTTTTCTAAGTTACCACCATCCTCAAACCTCGGGAGGTACAGTTAGGTTGGGTAACAAATCCCTAAAACAAATCTTTCTAAAAAATAAAAATCAATTTTTCACAGTTATTCAAAAATGCATAATAATGTGGAATTTGTCTATGAGGTGGTATTATTCTCTCAACCACAAGTTTCTCCTCTCTAACTCAGTCTCCTTGTTGGAAATCAGAGTGTGTTGACCTTAGGTGCATAAAATATTACCGTTGACTCACACTGACACGCAAGAACCTACTGTTAGTGTCCTGCCTGAGGCAATTGTTCTGCGTTCCTTTGAGACACTGGCATTCTCTGAACCGAAATTATGCTTGAAAGCTTGATAATTTGATAAATCTTTTAATTGTGAGCTGTAAATAGTCAAGTTCCTTTTCTGTTTGGTGTTAACAATATTAGGCTCCCTTGCAAAGAGCACACTGAAACGATTAGCTGGAAAGCATTCTGTTAAAAGGCTGGGCTATGGATTCTTGTTTCTGTACCATCTTCCAGACGCAGTCAAATATAAACACTTTACTCTTATTATATTGAGGTGAAGAAAGCTGAAAGTCTACCATGGGCCTAGAAAGGAAGAAGGAGCTCATTGATTACCTTAGAAACTGGCTTTGCATTAATGTGCTGTCTTTAGATACTTCAAGGTTTATTACCAAACATAGTCTTTCTTTTTTGAGCACATGGCAACAATGCTAACACTAGAGACTTTTCTCTTTTTTCATCATGCTGTAATAATTTGATTTCTGTGTTGGCCATGATGGGATATGGATCATCATCTTATTATGAAAGTTCTGAAATTAGACCATAAATTTTAAATAGGATGTCACACAAGTGTTTTGTGGCATCCATATGACAACAGGTAAAAACATTTTAAATATACATATATGCCATCAAAACAGGATCAATATTTTTGTCCAGTTACTCAGGAAAGAGACGAAGAGGTGATTCAAAATTTTGAAACAGTCCCAGAGGGAAGACACAGTTATACCATGAGCAAAAGGAAAAACGTATGAAAAACGATGAAGATAATTTGAATCTCTAAAGGACTTAATGTTATGTCATGAAAACATTATGCTTAATTTGAATTTATTCAATTTCTAATACTTACATTTGGATATTAATTCATAATGTAAGTACAGAATTTAATTCCAGGAAACTTCACACCTTATTTTCACAGTACTTTATTTTTCCTGAGGGAAAAAACGTGCAAGCTTAGAGACTTATTTTTTGTTTTTTTTTTTTTTGAGTTGGAGTCTCACTCTGTCACCCGGACTGGAGTGCAGCGGCTGCTCCCGGCCACCACAGCCTCAACCTGCTGGGCTCCGGCGATCCTTCCGCCTCAGCCTTCCAGGTAGCTGAAACTACAGGTGAGGGCTATCACGCCTGGCTAATTTTTGATTTATTGTAGAGATGAGGTCTCGCCAAGCTGCTCAGGCGGGTCTCGAACCCACGGGCTCAGGCAATCCACTTACCTCGGCCTCCCAATGTGCTGGGATTACAGGCTGAGCCACCGAGCCCTGACGATACTTATTTCTTTACATCAAACAATACTGTCATCAAACTCCTGGTAGTGGCATTTCATGGTCTGAAATTCCATCTAGGTTAAATAGCAGCTGTGTTAGCTTGGCTATTCATTTTATATCCTGAAGTATCGAATTCTTTATCTTGAAAATAAGTGAATAATGTGCTTTTCATGGTATTGGAAGAATCAAATGAAATAATACATGAGAACGCAAAATGTTTAGAAGTGCCCCCAAAATGCTAGTGATTTATCATCTAAAAGGCAAATATCCATTCAAGCTTTAAGACAAAACTAACTGGGAATTTAAAATATTAAGTACATTGGTTTGCAAGTAGTTGTACAAGTAACTTTTCCTTCTTACTTATTAATCATTAACTATCTTTTAATATATACAAAATGTACTTTGATGACTCTCAAATATATTTCCTATGTAACAGCAGATAAAACAAATCAGTATGCTGTGAGGAGCTTTTTCTTTCTTGTCTTAATTCTTTTATCTTCCCATTGACTGCAATTTTAGATTTCCACATCTTTTTACCTAAATACTGCTGTAGACCTGTCCTTCACAAGTACTTTTTTTTTTTTTTTTGAGTTGGAGTCTCACTCTGTTGCCCAGCCTGGAGTGCAGTGGCTACTCCCAGCCCCCGCAGCCTCGACCTGCTGGGCTCCGGCGATCCTTCCGCCTCAGCCTTCCAAGTAGATGGAATTACAGGCACGCGCTACCACGCCTGGCTGATCTTTTGATTTATTGTGGAGATGAGGTCCCACCAAGTTGCCCAGGCGGGTTTCGAACCCGCGAACTCAGGCAATCCACTCACCTCAGCCTCCCAAGGCACGGGATTACAGGCTCAGCCACCAAGCCCGGCTCACAAGTACTTTTTATATCACTATTATTAATATTATGAAGTTCAATTGTGGCCTTTTTTTTCCTTTCCACTTTTGGCTTTAGAATTTATAATCTGTCCAGGTGCGGTGGTTTGCCCCTGTAATCCCAGCACTTTGGGAGGCAGATGCAAGAGGATTGCCTGAGTTCAGGGGTTCAAGATCAGCCTGAGCAACATGGTCAGACCTTGTCTCTATCATAAATAAAAAAAATCAGCCTGATGTGATGGCGCATGCTTGCGGTTCCAGCTACTTGGAAGGCTGAAGTGGAAGGATCACCTGAGTCCAGCAGGTCAAGGCTGCGGTGGCCATGAGCGTGCCCCTGCCCTCCAGCCTGGGTGGCAGAGTGAGACTCCGATTCAGAAAACAAAACAAAACAAAACAACAACAACAAAGGATTTATAATCTTTATTTCCAGATATTGCTATACACGTACCTTATATTTTAGCCAAATTGAGTTCTTTCTCTTTCAGAAACATGTCTTGAATTTCCCTGCATTCTTTTGATTAAGTCAACTTTCTGTATGGAATAGCCCCCACCCAAAACTACCTGCCTCTCGCCTCTCATCTGCTTGACAGAAGTCTAAGGAGCCTCTGCCTGGTGCTTTCGGGAAAACCACACTTATGTCCAAAACACTCTGTGACAAGAGAGTGCCTGGAGGTCCCCTGGGGAAGCGTCTTGTTACTCGCCCACCGGCTGTCCCGTGTGGCACGAAGCTTGGGGACCCGCTTATTATCCTTTAGCCACAAAGAAATGTAGGAAGGAAGGAAGGAAGGAAGAGAGGAGGAAGGGAAAGGAAAGGAATAAAGAAAGAAGGCTCCTTGACAGAATTCTCCCAATCCAGATCAAATGTGATGCCCTATCCAAAGGTTTTCCTTGTGATCTTGCGAAAAGTAATTCTTACTCTTTTTTCTCTGCATTTTCTCTCTCTCTCTCCCCCTCTCTCCCCATGTGTGTGTATTTGTATATATTAACAAATATGTATATAGCATATCTATGGCAATTTCCATAAGATAGATAGATGTTAGGTAGATAGAGAGAGAGAGAGAGAGAGAGAGAGAGAGAGAGAAAGAGAGAGAGAGAGAGAGATAGATAGATCTTATGGAAATTACCGTATGCGGTCTTAGTTTTTAGTTTACCTCTACGTATATCTTTAGAGCTTTGTTTCCATAATCCTTTGACACTGAAAATACCTTGCATAATGAAATTAAATGAATCCCTGAATCCTTCTTTGGATAAGACTCCCATGTCACAACGATGAATATTTTTAAAGGGAAGCTGAGCAGTGAAGGAAGGAAGGAAGAGTACATGTCCCAAGAGGAACCTGGAGCTGGCGCAGGGAGAGGAGCTAGTGAGATGGCAGGAGAGGGTAGGTTCTGAGCAAAAACAACAGGGCCATAGTGAACGGAAGGATTGTGTAAAGAGATACTGTCATATATTCTTGGCTAATGATGACTCTGCTCCTTTAGAAAATAGTGATCTAGAGGTTACTGGGATGTGTTGAGAAAGAAGAAGAAGACCGATTTCAAATGCAAAGACTTGGCCTCTAATCCCCACACCTTTTCCAGCTTGTGCTCTAATAGCACACCTTTGTTCTCAGAATTGTGACATCGCTCCTCTCAGAAACATTCAGATTCATCTCAAGACGTCTTACATCAACTGCAACTCTGTGTAATTCAAGATCTGTGATCTGTGGCAAAGTTACTGTTGCCCGTTCTGGTGCAGATATTGAAAGTTCTAGAAAAACTAGGCTGCTCCAGTTTTCCATGCATGACCTAGTCTTTGCAATGTCATGCATGCTCTGACTGGTATGCACTTCCATCTAACCTCTCTCCATTCCCTAAATCTTCCATCTCTATTTGTGTATTGAAATGATACTCAGGCTTCAAGGCATGTCTAAAATATCTATTTATCCTTGAAGACATTCCAGATTCCTAATATTCTATCACAGATAAGACATGATTTATTCTTTTTTGTACACTCAAATCAATGTTAATAATGTATACAAAGTATAGCATCCTCTTGTAATATTTTTAAATTTTTTTATCCCTTATTAGTTTATAAATACCTAAACATAAAGTATGCATTCTTAAAAATTGCACATTGAATAAACTAAAGAATGTTTTTGGAATTAATATATGAATGATAATGGAGACTGCTTTTATGAGTAAAACCAGAATAAAGTTATTTAAGCGCAATCTTTTGTTTTGTTTTGAGTTGGGGGTCTCACTTTGTTACCCAGGCTGGAGTACAGTGGAATGATGATGGCTCACTGCAGCCTTGACCTTTAATAATTTTGCACTAAAAACAAATATATCTAAAGAGAATGATTGATTTTACATGAAAAAGCACTAAAGCTCAGGAATTCCAGTGTCTAATTAACACAGGTTCCCAGAAAAGCCCTTAGCAAGAGTAGGGGACTAAAATTCCTGACAGTAGCATTTTTAATTTGTCTATCGAAGGGCTATTGCTGAAATTTTTGCTCTTTAAAACCTAAATTCCCACTCTTCTAAGCTGTCTGTGATTTCACTATTAAGCCCAAACTTGGCTACTTATTTATTTGAGGACCTTCATTTGAAAACCCCAAAATGCATTTATTTTAAGCAACAGCAACAAAAAAAACACTCTTTTCCTGAAAAACAGACCAGATAATCTAGAACATCACCTTAAAAGACTACATTAAATTTCAAGAAACAATGACAAAGAAAGGTATAAGAATACATACAAAATCTAGCAGAAATAGCAAAAGTCTCATTAAGTGATATTTCTGTTAAAATAAACTAATTTGCTAAGATAGATCATGTTTACATTAACTATTTCAAATTCAGGCTCAATCTACTTTTTAATTATTATTTTGTGTTTGGGATGCTTTCATATCAGTCCATCTCATAGATGGTACTTGATTTGGTAGAATAATCTGAAGCAACAATGGAATAGTCAACCATGATCTCTAGCCTTTAGCAGAAATCACTGAAGCATACACAATGATTTTATAAAATAAAGATGGTAACGAGATGCGGACAATTAAACATCATCAGGAAAATGTCAAGTTGATTTTCTTTCCAGGTAATTCAATCCATGAAATAAAAATTTACATGTTTTAAACGAAATTGTTTTAGCCTTTAACTTCAATGGAAAAATACAGAAGAATGTTCCAAATTTATTTATTACCTAAAAAACATAATTATACCTAAGCCTGAAATGGATGCAATGTGATGCTACATAAAACAGAGCAACAAGAAGGGAAATGCATGACCTTTTTGAACTAATAACTCAGTGTACTTAATGGGGAAGATTTCAGTCCTCCCACCTCTTAACTTTTACACAATGGCTGCTGAAACAAGAGTAACTCAGGTCCTTCTATGGAATGTTCCACAACAAAATCCTGTCACTATTCTCTCTGCCAAGGTGCTATAATTAGAACTTGCTGGAAGCAAAGTTACAGTGATAAGTAATTATATTTTCTCTACTAACTGCACACGTGGGAATACAATAGAGATAAACACAATGAGAGAGAGAGAGAGAGAGAGAGAGAGAGAGAGAGAGAGAAAGAGAGAGAGAGACAGAGTACTCTTTCTGTCTAACATCTCTGATAAAAACCGCACCAGGGACAGGCAATAAACGTAGTATGCAAACAGTAACTCTCTCACAGAAACCCAGAGCTCCCCAGTTTGTCAGTGTCGAGAGAGAAAGAGTCCTGGGCATTCTTAGGAAATCAATGACAGTGCCATGTTAAATCCTCCTTTATGAGTTATTACAGGTCAGTCTAAGAATCCCTCTATCCTCATGTTCCATCACTTTGCTATTTTCTCTATAAGTTTTTAGCTTTCCTCATTGACACATCATGATTAAACAAACATCAGAACTGCCAGACACATGGAGGTAGATTCACCGGGCAAATATAAAAATCAACAGAATCTACAGATATTATGGAGGACGTCCTATATAGAATGTGCTTTTCCATGGAAAAGACAATAAAAAGATAAAGGTTGAATTGACAGTTGTAGAAAAGTATTCCTTTTGTCCAAATTGCCCAGAAGAACTGTATTATGGAAATTGAAACTGTGTTTGTTTCAAATGGGATGTGACATCTGCTCACAGCGGGATGCTATCCACACAGGCACACACTGTGAGCAGAGCTAGATCTGTCCAGCACTGTAGCTTTTCCTCACTCTACCCTTTCATGCAACGAGTGCCCAGAAAAGCTGTCTGGGCATGCTGATCTGAGCCAGAGACTTGGGCTCAAGGTGGGTGTGACTTCTTGGAGAATCAGAAGCTGGAACGAAAGAAATACACCCAAATGGCCATCTATGAAGTTTCAGGGACATGAGTCACCCTTTAAATTGCCGGACTGGTGGAGAAACGTTCTCTGCAGATGTGAGCCACAGTCTCATGTGGAAATGGTCTGTTAAGTCAGGACTATCTGTGCATATTAATGAGGTGAAACCCAGATAGGCTATAATACAATTCCAGTTTGTTCTGAAGTGTGTGTGTGTGTGTGTGTGTGTGTGTGTGTGTGCGCGCGCGCGCACGTGCGCGCGCATGTGTGCTGGGTTGGAGGGAGAGCAGAGAATGGAATAATATAACACAGATTATATCACTATAAATTGTGTATGAAAATAAAAGGGCATAGTATTTTCTGAGAAACCTGATATACAGAGGAAACCTGCCCTGTGTCTTCTCCAAGAAGTTGCCTGACTTCTGGAGAGCATTATAGTGGTGGTTAGAGCTCCTTTTCATGACTTGAAGTTAGGTAAGGGCTTGTGTTTTCTGAGACCCATTTCCTGCAACAGCTTTCCATTATTACAGTCATATTGTTCTTTTCACAGCATCCCTTTTTCCCCTACACTTTTTTTTTCTGTGCTAGCAGCTATTATGATTAAAACAAAAAACAAATCTACCTGCTTATTGTAAATGATTGTCAACCTATTGGGCATTTCTACAATTACCTGGTTCTTTAGGCAAATAGCCTCTGGAAGTTAGAATAAGTGGGGGCTTTTTGGTTTTTTCACATAATCTGGTCTCCAGGTCAGTTTTTATAGCTAAGCCAACTGTTGACCTAAATGCTGTCCAGACTTAGGGTATGATCAGAATGCTTGTGACCGCTCAAAATTTTAATTGCCAAGGTGATGATATTAAGAGTGGGCCCAGGGGAGTGATGAGGTTATGAGGGCTGTGCCCTCTTGAATGGCATAAATACCCTTATAGAAAAGGACAGAGAGAAACTTCTTTCCTTTCTACAATGTGAGGACACAGTGAGAAAGTACCCACTACAAACAAGACAGTGGAACGTCACTAGACACAAAAACTGCTAGCACCTTGATCTTGGACTTCCCAGCAACCAGAACTATGAAAATAAATTTACATTTATAAGCCATCTAGTCTATAGTATTTTGTAATAGAAGCTAGAATGGACTCAGACAATCTGTAAGCACTCAGGTACATTGAGTAATTGAGCTTCTTCTTGTAACATGGGACAAGTTTCTCACTTTGCCTTCCAGTATGCCACGATGGAACACTCTCAGTGCTGAGGGCTGGGAGCAGAAATCCTTGTGGTTTGTTTAGGTGACAGAATCCACCAAGAGTAAAGCTTTTCAGCAACAAGCAGGCCCTGATCCTGCAAGAAAAATAAGGCCTGTGTCACCTAGTTAAACACCTGTCTTAAATACTATCACTTTTACCAGTGAAAAATTTCTTCTAACATCCTTTGAAACCACAAAAGCTGGGTTGACAAACTTGCACATTATGACAATTCTACATGAATTCCTTTAATTTTCTCAGTGTTGTAAGGTGGTCATAAATTGAGAGTAGAGAAGGGGAAGAAGTGTTGAAGATGAAGAAAAGAGGAAGGTTATGAATTGTCATTAAGGTAGGGGGAGAATAGATGGGCCAAGACATGAGCATTTTTGCTTTGTAACGGTAGGTGTCCATTTGCAGTTACTGATTGTGATTTCAAGTTTGATCACTTTGGAAGTGCGTTTTTCCCCAGACACAGTTCAACTGCTTGGACACACAGATGTGGAACAGGCAAAGAGCATTTAAGTGGAGTTAGGATTATATCTCATCACTTATTAAAGTGCTGTGACCCTAAACTGTGTATTTCCAATTTCTTCTTAGCTTCATTGTTACTTAATCAAATCAAGTCTCAGAGACCCCAAATTGCACATGTCATCCTTATGACCAGGCTATCTAAAATAGGTCCTTTCTATTCTCTCACTCTCTTTCTCTCCATCAACTTCCACCCAACAAAACACACATCAAAAATTATAAAATTACATATACTTCCTTTAGCCATTCCTCTTTTTAAAATTGTGTGGCTAAACTTCAGGGAGCATACGTCATTTTTTGTTCAACTTTCTATTCTTGGGGTCTAACATAAAACCTGACATATAGTAGAGACTCAAAGCATATTTTTGACATGAATAAGTAAGTGAAGGGATGAATATGAAATAATAAATAAATGAAGGAAGGAAAAGATCTGTGGTTTGCATCCTACAATGTATTGGTTGTAATGAGCTAGAGATAGACATTTTTATCGTCGTCATCCTGATTCATTGTACATAGCCTATTAACCTAAGCAGTCAGTATTCAGGACCAAGGCTAGTCCTCCTTTCTTCTCTGTGATTCTTCACCCTTGACCATTACTGAAATATTATGTGTCTGTTGGCTGCTTGTATGTCATCTTTTGAGAAGCGTCTGTTCATGTCCTTTGATTACTTTTTAATGGAGCTTCTTTTTTTCTTTCACTTTATTCGAGTTCTTTGTAGATCCTGGATGTTAGGCCTTTGTCAGATACATAATTTGCAAATGTTTTCCCCCATTCTGTGGATTGTCTCTTTACTCTCTTGATGGTTTATTTTGCTGCGTAAAAGCCTTTCAGTTGAGGTCCCATCTGTCTATTTTACTTTTTGTTGCATTTGCTTTTGGGTACTTGGTCATGAATTCATACTAGTACTCCAATATCCAAAAGGGTATTTCCTACGTTTTCTTCTAGGATTCTTTTTGTTTGAGGTTTTTCATTTAGGTCCTTAATCCATTTTGAGTTGATTTTTGTATATGGTGATAGGTAGAGGTCCAGTTTCATTCTTCTGCATGTTGTCAGCCAGTTTTCCCAGCACCATTTGCTAACTATGGTCTCCTTTCCCCAATTATTGTTATTGGTGGCTTTGTCGATGATGAGTTGATTGAGAGACCACGGTTTTACTTCCAGAATCTTTGTCCTGTTCCATTGGTCTATGTCTCTATTCCTGGATCAAATATCATGCTGTGTTGGTTGCTGTTGCCTTGTAATGTAGTTTAAAGTCTAGAAGTATAATACCTCCCACTTTCCTTTTGCTGAGGATTGTTTTAGGGATATTCATGCTCCTTTGTGTTTCCATATGAATTTCTTTACTGTCATTTCTAGGTTTGTGAAAAAATTATGTTGGTAATATGATGGGTATTAGATTGAATCTGTAGATTGCCTTGGGTAAGATGAACATCTTGACAACATTGATTCTTCCAATCCATGAGCAGGGGATGATTTTCCATTTGTTTGTGTCATCCTTCATTTTTTTGAGCAGCAGTTCTCATTGTAAAGATCTTTCACTTCTCTGGTTAGATAGATACCAAAGTATTTCATTTTTTTTGGCTATTGTGAACGGGATTGTGTTTTTTTTTAATCCACCTGTTTGTTGCTGGTGTATAGAAATGTAACTGTCTTTTACATGTTGATTTTATAACCTGAGACTTTACCAAAGTCATTTATGCATGTGAGGAGGTTTTTGGCAGACTGCCTGGGGTTTTCTAGGTATAAAATCATACCATCTGCAGAAAGGGATAGCTTAACTTCTGCTTTTCCAATTTGGATACCCCTTATTTTTTTCTCATGTCTGATTGCTCTGGCTATGACTTCCAGCTCTATATTGAATAGGAGGGGTGAGAATGGGCATCCTTGTCTTGTTCTAGTTCTTAGGGGAAATGCTTCTAGCTCCTGCCCAGTAAGCAAAATATTGGCTCTTACTGTTTTGAGTACTGATCTTTCTATGCCTAGGTGTTCAAGGGTTTTTATCAGGAAGGGATGCTGGATTTTGTTGAATGTTTATTCTGCATCTAATGAGATAATCATGTGGTTCTTGGTTTTATATCTGTTAATGTGCTGAATTATGTTTATGGTCTTGCAAATGTTGAACCAGTCCTGCATCCCAGGAATGAAGCCTACCCGGTCATGGTGGATGATCCTTGAGATGTGTTGTTGGATCCTATTTACTTTTTGTGGGAATGTAAGATA